>DWPT01008563.1:0-10133 GCA_018251895.1 Agathymus mariae mariae
ATGATTTAAATATGTTGACTTTTATTTGTTTTCTTAATTTTTTTATAGTGGTCTCAAACTTTTGACCGGTAGTGTATTTCATGCTGCGACCGCGCCTGGGCACAGTGAACATGTACACCGGTAGTTATTCTGTAGCGTACCTAAGTTACCTAGATGAAGTTCGTTATGAAGAAAATGAAAGTTGAAATAAAATATCGTTCAGGGTAAAATATGTATATTTGTTAAGAAGACGAACACTAAGCATAGTCTTTGTCATGAGATCACATGTTACTACAACTAACATTTGTAAATTTGCTAAAAAAATATTTAAAATATCCTTATTCCTTAATTTCATTATTTCAAACAAATTATAAAATGGTAGATATTATAAAACCTACTTATAATGTAAATCCTATTTTAAATTCTCAGTTTTAATTACCTAAATATCATTATAAAACATATAAAACAAAAATAATATCATTATAAAACAAAGATAATACTCCGATTGTATGTTTTTAATTAATACACTCGTATAAAGATTTTCACATTTCAATTCTGAAGCCTCATTCCGGTTCTTAATCATATAAAGCTTAAAATGAAAAGGTTAACAATATTTATTATAGCTTTTTAAATTCGTTAAAACGAATAACGTTATACATACCGAGCTCGAATATAGCATAATATCCGCGGTCGGTCGGCGCACTCCTTTCAGAGCACAAACCAATGAGGTATAAGTCTGTAAATTAATAAATCACTCCGCACGACAATGCCGATTGCGCGTTGTCCTAGCGGGACGTGATCATGATGTACCGAGACACCTACAAGCACCGAAGTCCACTTCTAACAAACCTACATACATGCAATACACGCATACATGTGCTACCTAAACAACGTCGTCCGTCTGTGCGTACGACGGTATGAACAACAACGTTGAGGCACTGACTTATAATGGAACATTCATGGATGTAAAGAATGTATGCACGTTATACAAGCTGCCAATAGGTAACTACTACATATAATTAAAAAGACTTGGCAGTGGTCGCTATAAATTTAATATAAATATACACTAAGTTAAGTTACATATAATTAATTGCTATAAATTACTATATTCAACGGTCGCAAGTCACTTAAACCCTCATTTAATAAAAATTGAGCATGTCTGATTTTCATTCAATATAAAATTTCCGTTCGAGCTATTTGGCACGAAGCTGCTATATTGAATACCAAATAATTTCACAGAGCTGTATAGAGCTACATAGTCAAACAAATATATATATTTTATCTATTCTATAGTTCAATTGTCACTTTTTAAGATTTCATCTATTTGTTATAGAAGAATAATAATTTAAAACGAGACTGCACGATTTAAATTAAATTTTTTTTATTCATATATGTTTTTTAAATTTTTATATCTAATATACAAGGTCTGAATAACACAAGAGTCGAAGATATTGAAATATTATAGATAACCACTTGAGATTTAACTCTCCCAATTGTGTCATACTTCTATCACTTCGAGTTTAGTAAGAGTATTAAAAAAAACTTGCGCAAATATATGATGGGTCGCGAATTAAAGTATTTAATATAATCTCAAGAAATCAAATGAAGTAAATCACCCTCCTATTCAACTATTAAATTATATAAAATTTGGAAACATAACGTTATTTAATAAAAATGATGAATTATGGGACTAATATGACTACTAGTTTTTATTAGTCCTATAATTAAAATTCATACATGAATGTACTTCTGTTCACTTACGTTTTATGGCAACACCGGCGAGTGCGCGGGCAGGTTTTGTATCGATGCCCCATAAACAATCCTATATAATTAATAACATTGACAGATTAACAGTTTAAAATGATGCAAATAATTAATAAATTTAACATTTTACAAAATTAAACTCTTTGCAACAGGTACAAATAACACAATATTTTTATTAGTTTAACATTAATAATATTAATTACATCAGTAATAATTACTTTTAAACCACATTATTTTGATTAACAGAACATCTCATATGGTGTATATGTATAATAAATCATTTTACATTTTACTAAAAATAACCAATAAAATTAGATCACCATCATGTACAAATGGCACTATACGTAAATACTGAACACTGTAAACATGTCAATTACATTAATAATTGTTGTTTATAATTGTTTTTAATTCAGTGCTGTAACTAACATGGACTGAAACTGGTGTACTTCTACTGACATTGTGTATTGTAATATAACACTTTGAATCAAACCATAGACCAGGAAATACAGTGTTAATAAAAAAAAAATATTAAGTTTCCCAATTTCCATTAAATGCATATTCAATTTACATGTATTTATTGGACTTAAATGGCAACATAACAGGTTGCTATATGTCACTTATAATTACAGTATACAGTCAAGTACATACTGATTTCATAATAAATGATTTTTACAAATCCTTATTGCACTGCCCAACTAAAATTACGGGTATCATTCACCTCCACCTAGGGGTTACTTCAGGTTATTTATGAATATCATTAGAAAGAATGGGTACTTAGTGAAGTGACGGATAACAATAATACAATATCAACAGAATGATGTTCTTGCATTGAATAAACAAAACTTGTTGAATTTTTGGTTCTAACAACATTATTAGAGAAATGAAATTAAGACCCATTCTCCCATATACGCCATTAGTTATTAGAATGGCAATGATTGCACAAATTTATTAATTAAAGTCAGCACACTGTACTTGGTAAAATACATATATAATATGATAATATTAGTACATTACATTTCAAATCTTACATTTAATAGTCTGAATTACATTACATTTAATTTCATTAAAAAAATATGCTTACAATAGCTATAATTTACAAATTATTTATTAAATGAATTGAGTCAAAAAATATTATAAACTTATACTTGGCTAAACAATAAATTAGTTTATCCTAAATAGATACTTGCTTTTGAGCTTGGGATGATAAAAGGCGTTCTTTGATGGTTTTATCTCTTTCTTGCAATTTCTTCTCCAATGCGGTCCATATGTCTTCATTCTGAACAACCTTCGCTTCAACACGTTCCATGTAACTTTTGGTCAATTCATTTGCATATGCTGATGGTACAAAAGAGTCAATTGCCTGAACACTAGATGGTCTTTCTAAATTATCCTTAACTGAAGGCGATCGAGTTTCACTGGAGTTTACTGAATCAGTTTCTTTTCTTTTAAAAGTTACTGGGCCAAAAAAAACTGCTCGAGATTTGTGTTTCTTCTTTTCGGGTCCATTGAACCATTTATGTACTTTCTTAACAGATTCTGCTACTTCCTTGGACATGAGCAAATCATTGCTTTGTTTTTCTATGTTTGTTTCAATATCTTCATTACCACATGTATCAATACTTTCTCTTGAAGTTATTTTAGGGTTCGACGTTGAGTCATTAACAGGATCCATTGTACTTAACATATGTGTTACATCTTGGTCTACACTTTCCATTTTTATTTTCTCCTGTAGGTTTTGTTCTGTTACAGTTTCTTTTGTTTCAATTCCAATAGTGTTACTTGGAACGACCCGAGGGAGACTTTCAAAGTATTCAGGAGTCATTAGTTTAAGTGGTGATGTATTTTCCGGTGACCTCGGTACATCTGAGTATAACTTAAGTAGAGAAGCTATTGCTAAGTTTCTTTCACGTTTTTTCTTTAAACATTGTGCCTTAGCCGTACCGCAAATTTTCTTCTTAAGTATTTCTGTTATATCTTTTATATCATTTGAATTAAGACTAGAAACGTCTATCTTCTTAGTAACATCTATGTCTTTATTATTGGTCTCTTTTTTATGAGTAGTATCAGTCTCACTTATCTCATCGTCTTCGTTACAAACTAAATGTTTAACATCTAAGCTCTTGGACGTAGATTTCCTAATTTCTAAACAGTCGGGTGATTCCGGCTTGCTGGAATCTCCATTGTCTTGGACGTTTGTTCTATTCCGTAAATTTCTTGGACAAAAATCCTTCACATTTGGATCTAATTTGCTTATAGTAATCACAGTATTGGCAGTTTTCTTTAATTCATTAATATTTTTATCATCAACTTGTATAGCAGTATCATAATAGTCATTTACCTGGAATTAAAATAAATCTTTGATAAGTTTAGTTTCAGGGTCAGCAAACCATATAGACGTCGGTAGCTCGGTACACGAACAACAGAAACGAGTTTTAGCTTTAACCACTCCACTACCACTACCAGAGAGGGCTCGGCTCAATTTAACCAGTATTGCTCGTAAAATGATGATACACCACTGTAACTTACCATTCTCAGCATTTGTGTGATACCGAATAAATCAGGTTTTGGTATCTTACTGTCTTTACTGGCATGTTGCCCATACATCTGGACGAATTCATCTTCAATTTCATCTAAAAGTAAATTATCACAAAATTTAATTTATCTATACATATCATAAAATTCTAACTGATGGCTTTCTGTACATGAACGTGAACGATATATGAGAAAAAATATTATTAGAAGATTTTATTAACGCAACAGAACCCAAAACAATAATTGTTAAAATTTTTGTTCGTTTGTCTGTGCGTTTGTGCGCGCTAATCTTAGAAACGGCTTAACCGATCTCGTTATCGTATTCACTAATGTGTTGCAGTAAGCATTATTTAATATTCAAAGTTTGTTTCGTTTCAATTCGTCAATTAATAGAAAAATTAGTTCCGAATATAAACAGCAGAACTGGAATTAGTTTTATTGTCTGTCTGAATGTCAATGTTGCAGTGCACACGTTCAGAAAACATTTGCTAAATTTTTTACCGAATTAAAAAAAGGAGGATGTAGTCAATTCATCTCATTTTTTTTTTGTTACCCAGAATTCCGTAATTTATTAACCGATTTGGAAAATAAATTATTTATGTAAGGGTATTATAACCTCCCGCTTAAATTTGCAGAAAAAATACTACCCCTAGCGTGAAAAATATGAGATACAACCAAGAAATTCAGCTTCTTAAAATTGTAGAAAGTTTTCTTTTGTTATAATATTTACTTGTTTACGTTAATATCGCGTAACACTGGAAGTATTTAATGGCAAACCGCTACCTTCGCTTATAGACTTTTAACACAACACCATTGCCGTCAATGACGCGTTGCCGGTTAAGAAACGTTAAAGGCGCTTCTTCTCGTCTGACGGTCTGGCGCGTCAGTTATTTTTAATACCTACTAATAATTTTAATTTTTTTAATATTATTCTTTCGACAGTATGTGACGCTGAACATTTACAAATATATTTTCTCGTAACAAATCATATAAATAGTACAGAATTATAATTTGAAGAAAGCTTATATTTTATATAAATTTCAATCCAACTTAAAAACTTTATTTTTAAATTTTAATATTATGTAAAAATTTATGTAACAACATGTGGAATAACCATTTATTCATTAAATCCATTTCTTTGTCGCAAATTTTTGACAGTTGTCAACGCTTTCCCTATTAATGCAGGTATTAATTAAATATACGTCAAAAAACATTTGTGCCAAAGGTTACTGAAGTTATTTGAAACAATATCTCGAATATCTAAACACGGAAAACAGATATTACGTCTATTGCGGATAACACTTGTTATTTCACTCCAATTATATTAACTTATCAATGATTCATGAAACATTAATTTAAAACATCAAAATAATAATTTAAAGCAACTCTCACGTGGCTCAAATAAAAAAAAGAAAATAAATTTATTTTCATATACAATTTTGACCATTTGCCAAACTTATTCAATTTGTCAACTATTTCAAAATTTTAAGTAATTAATACGTGCCGATGTTTAATTGCGACAAACGTGATTTAATTGTTTTCTACATCGACAGAAAATCTTCTGTTGTATTATTAATATTTTTGCTGCAATAAACATATTTTAATATTATGAATAATAATTACATAGTCATAAGGTCCATAACCATTCTAAACTCCGTTACCTGGTCGGTAGAATAAGGTGGGTATTCTATTCATAGCTTTGTTCAGCAAAAAAACTTATACTTAAGTATTTAACAAATTAAGGATGTTAGTTAACACTGCCTTACAGAATATAAAAAATGAATAAACTTGCCACCCATTTCATACACACATCATATTGCAAAAGCATTGAATATTATAGATTTATTGGATCATACTGCGGCTAGAACTTGAACAATAGATAGCGTATGCAAGTAAGAATTAAACATTTATTCTTATTCAGGTAGTGAAGATGTGATAGAACATCTGATCACAGACAATAATTATCATAAAAACTTTAATGCTATGGCCAAAATGACTGTTACTGAATACGATATTACAATATTCATCCTGAAAGTAGTCAGTGGAGTTCGAAGAAAAGAAAAGAATTACGACATGAAAAGAAAAATCTAGTACAAAAACCTTAACGTGAAGAGCTCGAGAAATATTCATAACAAATTGATAATATTTCTGTATTTAAAGGATTCAATATTATTTAAAATCATTTTTAAAAAGAATAGCTGCATGAGGCGCTATGAATTGATTTACTTTCAAAAGGTATGCCTTCAAAGTATGTCTTCGTCTAACTCCTCAAATTTATTTACGTATAGTTTACGAATACTGGTAATGTATGGATCCGATGTATAATAGCAGGGTACGGTGCAGTACATTGCCTGGCATGATGTCGCCTGCAACTTATGTAGTCTTTATTGCGAGATTTTTGAGCCCCAACATAATATTTCAATTTTCAATAAAATAAATAAACAACTAACGTCTTGTACATTTAAAAAAAAAACTCATTCATAACGTGACGAACATTTTCAAACTCGATGACGATGAGGTATAACAATAAAATTTGTAAAGTAGGTAACATTTTTATAACCTAGTATTATTAGTCGAACTCATTCACACAATTGTAGGGTATAATCATACCAACATTGATAAAAACTACCACAAAAACCAAAAGATAGCTTTATCTATTAGGTTCACACGATATTGCCTTTTGGATCGCTGCATCACATTATACCTCATAACATCTAGACCCGGAGATGATTTTCACATTATATATCTTGTGCATAAAATAAAACTAAATTCAAAACTTAGGGATGCTTAGATGGCTGCAATAAGTCTTGTCGAAGTTGAAAAATTGGGTCTATTATGACGTGTACTACATATAAAAATCGCGCAGATCTTAAATATGCAATAAATATTCTTTCTAAATACACTTTATATTTTTTTGGATCTAATTTGCTTAATTGAAGTCGGAAAGTTCACAATTTTCAAGTCGAATCTTACAGAATTTCCGTTACCTCAATAGCCATGTGATTTGCTCACTGTTTCATGTAGTAACTGTATAAAATGAAACTTTAATAATGTGGGATTCGCAACAGTTCAAAAAAGTATACATGAGCAGGCCTTGTACTAAATTCCATAATGGGCCGTGCCGACGTGTTGACCAAAATCCCAAATATAACAAATTAATATATATATTTATATTTTGCTACGCCCAGTTTTTTTATTCCACTCGACGAAATGTATCCAATCTGAATGAGAAATATTATATCATACAATAAATAAAAAAAATCACAACAACCTTGAAAGTGATAAACGGCCTTTAGAAAAAATATGCACTTACCTGACACGTTGATCGGAGGAGGACATTCTCCTCTCACTGCGAACCTGTCATCAATATTTACAACTCTAGTACCGGTAACTTCTGCCAGATCGTTCAAAATATCTTCTTTAGTGAGCCACCTGTTGTTACTCATGATTGCACTGAAACAATATAGAATCTGTTCACATTGGTCCGACTACAATGCGATAGTGACCCGGTACAGGAACCGAAGATCTCTTAACAACTGGGGCCCAGAGCGAACACGCACGATCACGTTACGGTGGAATGGGGCTTCTACTGTTTTCAAGTTTCAAGATGATGCAAAGCGTGCAAATTAAGCGGCGGGGAATCATTCCTCCACCGAAGGAAACCAGTTCTCCCATGTTTACAAAACAGTAAAATACTACGCAATAACAATACATTTTGTGCTATTCCAAGTGGGCGACTCATGGATACATTTTCGTCCCAGCTTTCCCTCAATAACCGAGCGGCTATAACTTCTTACATTTTGTTCATAAAAGGCATTAAAAACGGAAAAATAGTCTTTCCTTGTTTTGGTTAATTTGATTGTTCTTCAATTAATTTTCTCAGAAATAAAAATTTAATTGTACTTTTAATGTAAGCAGACTTCATGTTTGATTCATTCATATTCTACCATTCAATGTTGGAATCGAAGATGTGACAGATGCACGCAAATCCAATCGTAAATCGATTATTTAAATAAATAGTTATACTTCTACATACAAATTTATATACCAAGACGGAAAACATTGTATCAATACAGGCAAGATTCATGAGATGGTATGTTGCTCTCAGATTTATAGGAGTTTCAGGTTGTGCAGTGTGTGAGTAAAGATGCGCTCGATGAAATTCGACTCATGCCATTTTCTTACATATTGCTACGATGGACATTTTTTTGGTACCTGAGCTAGCTTTGGTATCCAATGTTGTTCTTGAATGCTACATACCAATATCTTGGCACATTTAAAATTCAAGTTCATTAATTAACACTTCTTTTAAATAAAGCTTCTTGCACAGCTGTACCTATTACACTTATACCTATTTTATTGCTTGTAAATAAATAAGGGAAGAACTAATCTGGACAGGGCGCTTTACTTGATGATATTACATAAAAAATAAGAGACTATTCATATGGTGTAATTATTGTAAACTCCACAAAACACTGTAATCTAGTAGGATCTTTAGTTAATTTCTCGCTGGAAATCCCAAGTTTAACTTCCTACCAGGGTAGATATTGACAGGACAGATGTTTGCACCTATTTAGTTTTTGATTGTTCATGAGGTCTTAAATTGCATGTCCATATAACCCACAATACAGAATCCTACTACTAACGTATGAATGTTTTTTTTTATTCAAGAAAGAAAGGAAATTATAAAGATTTTTATTGAACTCTTAATGTAGTTTTACAAAACAATTACACTTATTTGAACCTCTATAAATCTACAAGTCAGCAAGAAAATCCCTGAAAAATCTGCAGTAGCCAAACTCTCAAATCTCTTTAAAGCTAGTGCAAGCCATTAAAGCTAGTATCAAACTCCACAGAGGATGCTGCTGATGTCTAGTATCAGTATAGAAGACAAAACACATTTTGTTCGAATTCCTTGGAAGGGAATGAATACTTATAAAACTGTTTCTTAATGTACTACAGTATAATATTTATGGTTATTATATATATTTTTCTCATGTTTCATACATTCTTCCATGTTAAAAGGTTGGAACATTGACCTGACCCATTTTTAAGTATCTCCATCGGTAAATTAGAACAAACAAAGGACTCTGTATTTTAAATATATCTACTGTGTGATACCATAAATTAGATAAACTCATCTATAAATAACACATAACATAATTTGGTAACGGGTAATTTTATAGTATTGTAATTATGTTATTTTGACTTTTGAGTGTATTGATGAATTCATGAAACACTGAAACATGTTATTTCTATGAAGAGCTGTTTTGGGTCTGGGAGTCTGGACTTTGCTTATAAATATATATTTTTAACTATTATAAGTCAATGTTTGACTACAATCTCACCTGATGGTAAGTGGCTGTTTAGCCTTAGATGATAGCGTATTATCTTAAAAAAAGTCTATCCACTCTTGCCTTGAAGTCATCCACAATGTAATGAGATGGAAAAACCGATGCGAGCAAACCATTCAAATCCTTCGCGGTACGTAATATTTGTCAGATTTTAAGCCTTGAATTTAATTCGTAAACGTTATTTTCTCAGAACATTACTTATGAAATTATTACAAAACTCGCAATAAATATAATTTTTAAGCTGAAATTATGCACTGCACAAGTTTATTATAGCATAGCAAGATTGGCAGCTACTGCCTCACATAGCTTCAACTATAACAATGTAATTAAAAATTTACATATATTTTCCCTACCTGGTAATGCTTTCGATTTTACTCACGACAATATAATACTCCACTAAACTTCACTTGATGACTGGACTTGAAACCACAGAGTACCTTATATATACTGAGATAGAGTTAACACTGCATAATGTGGACTCTAACGCCATCTAACGGTATATGG
>DWPT01008564.1:0-10132 GCA_018251895.1 Agathymus mariae mariae
TGGACATCAGCAAGACCAAAGGTATCACTGATGCGTTGTCGGCCAGGAAATGAGAAGAAGGTAAAAAGAAGGTACAAATGTTTAGTAAAAATTATTAATAATTTTTTCTTGTGCGGGTGCTATTATAAATGTAAGCTATTTGAAGCGAAGCAAGGGCATAGTACCTACTGATATTTTGGGGTTAAACGAAACATTAAAAAACCGTGTGACATTTGTACATTTGTAATATCTAAATCTATACTAATATTATAAAGAGAGTGTTCAAATTTTGTGATTAAATATATATGCGTAAGGTAATATCCAAAATCACGAATATACACATTTACATATTGGGGATGTACGCTCCGTCCTCGTAACCGAATCCAATCGAGTCTAAATAAACGTCATGCAGATTTTCGCAGATGTGACAGATATTCGCAGGGCGATCCGATACACTCGTCGCATCGTTCTCATTTTAGAAAGTTTTTTTAATTTAATTTTTAAGGCTATTACTTTTTCTCTGTTAATAATACTGAGTACATAATAACTAGAAATAAAGTCAAACTGTACCTTCTAAATACATTTTTTATTTTCCATTTTTATTAGTTTTGTTAAAATAGCAACATTAAAAAGAGGCTGTCATCTACCATTTACGATCAAGACGTGTATTTTTTGCTCCTGATATAATAAAAGTAATATCATTTATTTTGAAGCATTTCACTAGCCAAAATCCCCACACATATATATATATGTGTCTGTGTGTGTGTGTTTATGTGTGTATATATCACATATTATGTCTTAATGAGCTTAGATCAATACCGTCTTCGACGTCTTCTTCGAGGTGGCGCACCCAGAGATTAACAAAGTATCTATAAATTAGACCTCAAGCTCTTATTAGTAGTCAAATAATACTTTATCAAGATATTCCCTTGTCTGCTATTAACTTTTAAATAATTAATAACCAATTCAAATCCACCAGATTCTGTTTTATAAATGGTTTTGACCTTAGATTCCGTAAATTAAATCTGCCTACATTATTTATATTTATCGAATAACGAAATAAAGTGTTATTAATTTCAACAAAGGTACAGATAGAATACTGCAGAATACGACAGTTAGTATTCCATGACTTCAAGCTACTCTTGTCGCGAGACTCGGCCCCAAGGTCGCTAGTTCTTGCGTGGGAACATCTCCGGAGCCCTATGCCAGCTAAATGACTATCAAACACGTTTTTTGTGCCATCGGTTAGATGTTTCAAACATATATTCACATTATTGGTTTTGGTTAACACGATACGATACGAACCTGTAGTATTGGTCTATTGCCAACTCATTTACCCATCATCCTAACTTATTAACGACCCTCATCAGAAGTTATAAGAAAAATTTGTATATATAATAATAATTTTTAAACGTATTTACTAAATAATGTATACCTTAAGTACATCTTAGTAGTAGTACTAAGTAGATCCTATAATACGTGTTCGGCTAGTTAATGATATTTATTAACTAAGTGGTAACCCGCGCTTACTTCGCTTCAGAAAACCTACGTCTTGCTTTAAGAAACATGTAGTATTGTTTTTGGAAAGGGTTATTTAGTTATATGAATTCGGAATATATTTATTTATTATAATAACTGCAGCCAGGTATTTAATATTTGATTTACTACCCCCTTAATAGAAAGTACATATTAATTTTATTTCCTTTTCCGTGAGAACAGGTCTATTTTCCGTGATCAAAAGTATAATAAATTATGACAATTAATATGGTTACAGTTGGTATGCCTAATATCATCGAAATATGTTCAATGGTTTTACTATGATCCATAGTTAAACAGATAAAATAGCCGCAATGTTATTTTAGCATAGAAAGAACTCATACACGATTTTTAGATAAACATTTTCTATTTTCTCGTTAAGTGAATTTGTAAATGCTTTTAAGACAATAAAAGTCTTTACCCGTTACTTCTCTTTGACTCTTATACGTAAAATTAAGGAATACTTAATTATTGAATTTTAAATATGTATGCTAAAAATTAACAAATAATAATATAATTATTTGTTAAACATTGGCCAGTGATAAGTTCGCCAAGTATTATATAAAAATATTATTAATACGCTATGGGTGTAAAATAACGGGATTTCGTATAGTAGTAGTGCATGTACATATAACCAACTTCTCACAACTTTATAATTCAGTCATGTGACGCTAATTCAAAAAGTGTTATACTTACATACGCAAGTGCTAGATAACGATTTCATGTCTTTATCATCATTGACCCTAATTTTAGACAACCGCCACATCAAGCCGCCAGTGATCGAACTATCTTCAAGTTTACATTAAGGTACATACGTCGCGATAACAATAATAACTGATTAAGATAACGCAAATTTCCAATGTATTTAATGTCATATGTGTATTTTTAGATTTAACAAAAATATTTATGGACTTTCTAGGTATTTTAATTATCGACACAAAATAAATTGATTTAGGACAAAATGGGAAGCTATTCTTAAATAAATAAATAAGAAACTATTTATGCCAGCAAGGTCAAATTCATTGATTTCCTGCATAAAGCGAATGGAGTTATTTTATTTTTATAATTTTAATTAATTAAAGTAACAATAACAACAACAATAATTAGTAAATTAGTAAAACCTCATTAAACATAAAATGTAAAAATATTTGTGACTGGCGATAGATGGTTGACTTTAATGTTACAAAGTCGTAGATCAAAAATTATCCAACAAATAAGTTATGTTATATAATTCTTAGGATAAACTGGGAAAAATATTAAATAATATTTTTTACCAATACGGAATAAGTTATGTAGTATGATATGGAATGACATGTTATGATATGGAATGATATGTCGATCAGTCAATAAGAATGTTTAGATGGTAACTTGTCGGCAATTAATTAACGATCGTGAATTGTATTTATTGCATCCCGTAAAAACTATGACATTAGCATTATGAGAACTTCTATCACCTCCAATGACGTAATAAGTAATAAGTAGGTATGTTGTGACATGCTCTATACTTTTCGAGAAATATTATCATTTTGTTATTTTGGGCACAGAATACGTAAGGTTTAACAATACTTTAGATTTTGTGCACTAATTAAATTAAGGTATCTTATGACAATTGGAATCCAAGAATCCAAGTGAAAATAAAATATCGCTACGATGCTATATACGTTCTGTCGTGTCTGTCATGTCATGTAAACTCAAATATCATTTGACATATCATTTGACAGTTACAGAGACTAGAACATGATTTTTTTATGCGGACTAAATACTTTACAAAACAGATACTATGAGCGCACCTATCTGGTGCCCTAAAAAGCTATATGAATAAAAATGTAATTGATATCGTAAAATCTTTTGCGTTCAATTTTTTTGGATAGAAACCCGTTGCATATATCAGTTATGAACGAATGAGTGTGAGAATGAATTTTTCAACATACAACACTATTACGCACCTAGCATCCTATATTACAATAATACATTCCTAGTGACAATGCTTCACCTTGCCAGCGTTCGTTGACGCATCTACGTTTTGTCCGAACGACCTTATACCTAGCGCGAGTTAAACTAATAACAACATCAAATTATATCTATCTCTGTCATTCTAATAATCTAACTGTGAAGGAGAGCGAGATAAACCGAGTATGATTTTAGTCAGCGCAGTACCGTTCACCTTCACGAAGGTAGAGTATGAACGGCGCTAACAAAAATGAAGGGCTGCCTCAGCGTTCGAAGGTAACGAGCTTGGGTTACTAATTGATAATAGCCCACGCTTCTCGGCATTACGATACGACTATAATAAACTGAAAAAGCTATTTGAGTTCTTGCAAATAACACCTAAATGTCAATCTCTGATGTCAAAATTATATTGTCAGGTGGAAATAGTTCAAAAGGTTTACGGCCACTGTTGAAGCTTTGATCGCGAATGTAAACTAAGTAGCCAAGTAGTTTACAGTTGTATCTGTGATTTAACGAGATATTTGTTTAAAACGGTTGTTTGAATATTTGTACGTGCCGCGAACCGCTCCGTGTTGCGAAGTAGTGTGACGTCAGATTCGCTTTGCATATCCTTTCTCTAACTTTCTACGACCTTGAGCGCGTTGCGCGATCGATCGCACTATTTTTGTTGCATTTTATTTTAGTGTATTGGTTTTCTTAATTTATTATTGTTACTACTATAATCTTCGAGGAATATTTTATTTAAAAGAAAAGATAAATGATTTTGTAATTAAAAAAAAAACACTTCCTTGTAATTTGAATGTTTAATTACAAGCCGCAAATACCCCATGTTGGATATGGGTTTCATATTTTAGCCTGGGAGGGGTTAAGGCCATAATCTGTCATGCGGATTAGAAGTCGAGATTTTTTACGACTGTTTCAACCACCCAAACGATAAAATAAAATAAACTAACGTGTATGATTTAAAAAAATAATGTTGCATGCAGGATTAGAACCTCAAAACTCCTGTATGGTAACAGCTAGTTAAAAAATAAATTTAACTATTTATTTGTCATAAATAATAATGTAATAAAGATAAATTTCATAGCGTAAATAAGATATAATCCAGAATAATATCGATAATATGGAATTTCAAAATAAACCGTTCTGTTCAACTGAACTATTCGTGTTCACATCACTTATCATCTGCGCTTCGGAATCTTACACAGTATGACCTAAATGTTTGCAATTTTTTAAGAGAAAGTCTTTTGCCAAAAGCCTTGGTAAAGTAAGCTAAATACGTAGTATGGTAAGATTTTACGATAACCTTTATAATCAAATTGATATGAAAAATGAATGTTGATACGTTAAAATATTTTTTTAATTAACATGAGAGCATGCAGTTAACGTGATGTCATCAGTTGTCACAAATTAACTATAATAATATATGCTTAATATTTTTTATATACTTCCCGGGATATTCTGTGTTATACAATTATCTACTACCCCTGTTATGCGTAAGCTACCGTGGCACCGTAGTGATATTTTTTTCTTTACATAGCCCACAAACGAACCACTACTAAAGTAACTGCTGGTAAGTGATCATCATCCCCCATCGTCTTTAATAACACTAAAGACACAGTTTAAAAAAGAAGCTCGGAACTGTTAGTTAAAACCATACAACCGCCACAAAGTTTAGTGATTACCATCATGTGTGCAATGGTCCTTAATTTTGAACCTAATAACTAACTGCCAGTTGAAGTAAATGAAGATGTAATATGACCACTTTCTAAATACTTTCTGTTTTTTTTTTCCAATTTCGCAGTAATTGTGATTATATGTTAGGATTAGAAATTATATTTAGTCTGATACTAATATTTACTTTCAAATAACATTACAGTTCAGGAAATGGGATGAAAGCACCTCATATTTTTAGGTATAATGTCCAAAACTTTAAAAAACTACTCACATTTTAAATTTGGAACAATATTCATGAGATAAATAATGAAATTTGTCTCCAATGAAATCACACATAAATATCCATATTTTATTTTTATTTCTTTATGTATAATATTTTTCAATCATTAAAAACAATGTTAAGATGTACCTTGTTATATTCAGGTGACCGAGGGTGAACAAATGAACATCTCAAAAATAATTAATTAGGATATCTTTTTAAATGAACACATGAAATCAGTGGAGAATTGTTACTGTACCTTGGAATAACCTGTAAAGTCTGTGGTAATGTCACTAGTTCATATATGGCTTTGATAACCAAATAAGATCTGATATGCCGTGACTTTGTTGAATCTACAAATACTGAAAGATTTACTTTAATCAAATGAATGAAAATTTTTTGAGAAATAAAATAATATCGGACTAAATCGATTATCATTAATCTGTATTATAATTAAAGGTTGTAACATATGAAGCATCATGAACATGAAATTACAAAATTAAAAACGATAAGATTGACAGCAGCCTGAAGGTTCAATCACTTGTTTGTGTCTTGAAAGTATATATCGTACATGTGCACTATCTATGGGGACAGTGCAGGAGACAGGTTGCCCGGCAGATAACCTAAACTGAAACGCGAACAAAACGATATGATAAGGAGGCGTTAGGCACGGGCGTACAACAATCGTTAGATAAACATATGGGTTACTGAACCGGCCTAGTTTCTGGCCCACACGCGTGTCCGCGTGGAGTTTTCGACAAAAATCCACGGCGCCACAATCTAGATCTCTAGCGCACAACGCTGTACCATGGTGTTGGAACTCGCCAGGTTCTCGCATAGGACGTTTAATTAAGCGATGAATATTCAAGCTGTTATGAAAAACAAAAATTGTACTTTTTCCTATCGTCTATGCTCTTTACTATATTACGTTACCAGCCAGGACGAAGAGTAAAACCGGGTTTGGTTATATAAGTTATTAGACTGGATTTCGAAGTGTGTTACTTGGAATACCAGATTTCAACCACATTGTTTCAGATTGATAATAGGTAACCATAGTAACCATGGTAACCCATAATATTGAATGGGTTTATTACTTGTACACTGCTTACATATTAATTAGTTCACATTGTATTAAAATCGTATTCCATTCCATCCATAAAAATTGACATGCATGTTTCTATCGTATGGTTAATAAAAAATGATATTAGATAATAAAGATTATATAAAGATAAACAAACGTTTTATCATAAAAAAGTTCTGTAGATGTCACATAAATCCCATATATAAATATCCACCTCGAAGACTAAGCTTAATTGAATACTGAAAAGTCGATATTCTAAATGTATCGATATATTTTGAACGTCTTCTATGACAGTTTATTTCACTTTTTATGACTAATAGTCCGGAAACCGTTAGTGAAGGTTACTTAAGTAGGCAAAAATAGGCACAAACAAGGCGTGATAATGCCCCGCTGTTGAAATCTGTACTGAGGATTTATAGAAACAAAATTCATTCCAAGTCATTATATTTAACACGGATAGTCCAGCGAGCCATAACTTAACAACTGTTTGTTATAAGTGTTGTTATATATTCAATATAATAAAATATGTAATGACATACTACTTTATTTCGTAATGTTAAAACTATGTACAACTCAAGTGTTGTTTATAGCCGTCACCAGTAGAGGGCAGCATTATCGTCATCCCAACAAAATCCAATATGGCCGACGAGTCGCCTTTATCATTTTAGCGCTTAGACGCTTATATCCATGGACATTTAAACGTAAAGAAAAAAACATTCCCATTATAGAAATACACACCTAATATATAATACAAAAATAACACCTTATGATTTAAAATTATAATTTTTATTTTTAAATTGTTAAGTGGATTTGGTAAAGTAAGCTGAAACACAAGCTCCATTCGTAATTAACTATATTTCTTTCAATTTCAATATTGTTACCAATATCCATTGAAGTATTCTTTCCTCTAGCTACGATGTTAAAAAGGTTCAAGAGACAGAAAACAACAGGTTAGGAATTTCAATCATTTTTTAAAAGCTGTGGTAGTGCGTGTGTTTGTGCAATTGAACGATTTAGGTTGTAAATGTTTTATTTAGAAGAAAATAATAACCGTACATGTTTTTTAATAATGAACGAAAAGTCAGTGAAAAATAAATGAATGGTACGATTTGATCTACGTAGTATGCATCGAATGTATGACAGTTCAAGGCATCGAGGTGCATGCCGCTGTGAAAAATAATAACAAAAGCTGTACATCTCGTACACATCATCTCACCGTAATACATTTTGATAAAAGCCGCTCCGGTGGTGAGATTTAAGCTCGCGCCTCAGAGGAAACGAACAAACGTGGCGTCAAATGTTTTTCATATAATAGTTCATCACTCAACGGTCTCATAGATTAACATTACGTCCGATACGCAGGCCAATGGTAGCAGCGAGCGTAGCAGCGGGAGTCGCGCTCGCGGTTGGCGCCCGCACGGAAGTAGGTTAGTAACTAAAGTTTTGTTTGCGTGAGGCTGCGGCGCGGTGCACTCGTATAGCTAGTTTTGCCGCTCGACGTCACTTGTCCCTGCCCCGCGCGCTCCTCTGCCCCCGCGCATCTTTCACTTTCGGGCTCCGGATCGCCCTCCCTTGCCCGGCCATTGTTACGGCCCCTGAAGCCGTGCAACTATATTTTTCACGCCACTCGGCATTCACATTTTTAATGCCTTGATATTCAAAAGAACAAGACAGTACGCTTCATTTTGTACATAGAAATAGACATAATAGGTATTATAAAGTGCGATAAAAAGGTGATCTTATCGCTTAAAAGTGTTTACAATTTATCTTAGAACAACGAGAAAAACACTACAGTAGGCATTTTAAACATCTCTAATCTCTCAGCTGTTTCTTATTACATTGACCATAATACTGACATAATAGTGACAGTATTACAAAACAAAAATTTCATGCTTTTTCTCAAATAAAGTCTATCTGGATAGTCGATAAAAAGGCTTTAATTTATATTCAAATTTCAACAAATCATAAAAAAAATATGCTTCATACATACATACAGTACAGAGTCGTATTTATTAAGAGCCTTAGGCTAACTTTGTTTTATTCATGTTTATGTCATCGTGTTGGTGTACCCGTATAGAGAAATTAAAATAGGTAGAGATTGTAGTTGACGACAAATGGTATAGAATTAAACGACAGTTAAGTTGTTATTATCCATTCAAGTTTTTATTCTCCTCTTCATTCTTCTCAATCTTCTTGTTTCACGCTGTCAATATCATAGAACTACGAAACTATTCAAAATTTAATAGCAATAATACAAGACTCCTTTAAGAAACGAGTTAAAGATAACAGGACGCTTTGAAATATTCTATTCAGTCCATTGGTTTATAATTCTTCTTAAAAGAAAAATTATTATTGTTATTGTACACCGTGACAATGGAAAGAAATAAGTAGAAAAAGTCAGCTCGTAATATGTAAATACAACAGGCGGTGTTGTCATTAAGCAGCGATAATTTCCAAACAACCTTTGGGTAGGGGGCGCAGCAAAAAGAAGAGTTTGGAGGGGTGCATGTATGTGAAGGAAGGAAAAAGAAAATTAAAAATACGTTAATGTAGAAAAACAGGTCAATCCATACATGTAAATGCATAAATCTTATTATATACATATTTATTAATATATACAAATACATACATACACATAAAATTATACAAATATTAAGATAAACAACTGACTTGTGATATGCAATAATATGCATCGTTAGATCACAGCAGAAGGATTGAGGCACAAAAAGAAGTTAAGGTACAGTGTAACATGTTTTTAATGGATTGTGGTAGAAAATCTGTATGGACTGAATATACATCGTAACAATAAAATCTGTGTAATCTGAAAATTTTTACTATTTACAGTTGTCTGGAAAAGATTTCATTGACGTACTTTGTATCTTTGTATTTTGTTAAACTATTATTATTATCTGTCCAACACTCTGTGTTGTATTTTGAATACATTTCTTAAATTCCAAAAATAATTGTATCTAAAATTAATAAGCGTGTTTGTACAATATTCATCAATGTGAAATGATCGCTGATTCAGTAGTGTACCTGTACGTGTTGGTGTACAAGTAATTTATATTCATAGACCTTGTGATAAGAAATAGAGAATAAGTTAAAATGAATGGTTCTTATCATTAGGTAGTGATCAAAATAGGAAGGAGATAAGATGGTAATTAAACCAACGAAAGAACGAGCGTGTAGGTGGTAATGTAGGAAACGATGTATTGCTTGGCAGTTAAAGTTATTTTAATCCTGTTGAAGGTACTTTGGTGCTAGTCTTCGCTATCGGCTACAATCGCGTCTATGCAGCGAGGCGACACGTGTTCCTTCTGCAAGTAGTTGATATGTAAGTATGGCCACTGAAAAGAAAAGGGTGCCTTGCCAACAGTGTCATGAGGTAAGGGATTCGATGATGGATTGGAAAGAAAAATGGACGAAACATAAAAACTTCTTTGAATATACGTCCTAAATAAGCCCTGAACAACAGGGCCCACCAATCTATCATATATATATATATATATATCATATTATATATCTGGGCAATGGGCTTGCAATTGTTTAAAGCATCAGTAAATGATGGGAAATAAAGGCTCTTCAATGACCTTTACGTCTCGATAAAAGGAATATAGGGTGACCCCGACTTCAAGAATAGAGCGGATATG
>DWPT01008565.1:0-10131 GCA_018251895.1 Agathymus mariae mariae
CGGTCAGAGTGGCGCAAGTTAGGGGAGGCCTATGTCCAGCAGTGGACCTCCAAAGGCTGATGGATGGATGGATGATGGTCATGAAATAACTGGAATCGAATTATTTGTTCAATACACACACACACACTACGACTGTTTGTTGACCAATTTAATGAAGTACATTGTAAATCTCTTCACTTTGTATCACACAAAATATTTGTTCGAAAATCTCTGACATATTTAAATATTGTATTCACCTCACACAATAGTGCCATGGACGCAGAATTTTTCTTTCCTTCTTTTTCTTTTACAAACATGTTCACGATTGCAAGTTTTAAAATTAAAATAACTTTTCCACTAGAAAATCGATGTTAAGTTTTTACTATTTTTTGAGAGAAGGTACTTACTTACATTCACTACATGACGTAATACGAAGTTCCAAAACGCTTGGAAGATTGGCTCGAATAAGTTCAAATTTTCGTACTCGTAAAAGGTATCTATCAAAATAAACAATTAAAAAAAAACTTTCAAACTCAGACTTTATTCGTGGTCTATTGCGTCAATCTTTCTTTTGTGCTCTGTTAATGACTTTCGATCAGACTCGTGAAGCAGTAGGTTTATTATGATTATATGACATAGTAGCCAATTACCATCAAATAAACTTCATATCTAGAACGAGAAAAAATTGAAAACTTTGGTGGTGTCAAACTATAAACTATTGTTCTAAATTTCTCTACACACGAATGTATTACAAGCGTAGTACGCAACATAATCGCGAAACAGATTCATGCATGCATTACAGAAATTCAAATCCGTCCCAGCTGCATGAAATTCGTAAATCAAGATTGACAGTCAGACAGACTTGACATTTGGTATGTTACCATATTGCTAGTATTGCTAGGTGCTGCCAAACCTTACCAACGTAAATCCCGGATTAGCTAGGAATACACGTTACATTATAATATTAACTTCATCTTTAAATATCGAAATGTTTAATTAACATTGAATAAAAAGTTAATGTTTCGATCTTCTCATGCCTATATATACTTGTAATGGTCAATGTATTATCGGAGTGGGATAACTAAAAACAAATTGAGCTGTTGATTTCATATTCAATACTTTATACTTGTTTTGACGTATCCAAGGTCTCACCAGTGCTACAATGAAAATATAAAACAAATTCTAGTTAGGTACGATTGCGTATGAAATAATGAAGTTACAGTGTTGAATATCGTCAATCGGGCCAGCTACTGCCATTTGGAAAATGCTAATTTGCTATGAGCTCGACTGTTAATTACGGCTTTAACTCCGTGCCGCTGCTCGCGTACCTTCAGAGACCCAGGAATTTAGGCATCCCTACCACTTTATTAGGGCATGCAGGACTCGCGGGATACCCAAAAAAAGTCAACTGTCTTATATTGTTATATGCGTAATAGAGAGCGTTACCCGAGATGGCTGTTGCATCCGGGATGACTGTCGCGGCCCATACGACTAGCACATCCAGGATCGCTGTTCGTCACGAAATCTGTCGCTGCCGTGGAAGCGGTCGTAGGCTCGCGCACAGAAAGGGAATTCTTTCATATTGGACTTGGCACATGTATCTAAACCAACGTTATCTCTAGTAAACAAAACAATTTGAATGTTGTCCGTAAGTTATTGCATATAAACAACAATTTCCTATAACAACATATATTATTATTCAGTGGTGCTACAGATAGGAATTGATTTGAAAGTTACATACATGTACTTAATTAATATAGCACAGGACACTCTTGGATTTCAAATATTTCTTCTACCCATTCTTATATTCCTTAAGAATGAGAAATATGCAACCCTGTAATCATATCTGTGACCTGCAACCCTGCCTGCATAGCGAGAGCTCCAAGATAGGATTCCCCGCTCAAGCAGACAGATAAATGTTTGTTCTCAGATCTCTTTCCATTACACTCGCGTGACGTAACGTGACGTAAGTGGGGACGTGAGTGGACGTTATATATTTATTTATTGATTACACTGCTAATAAAATATATTTCTTTAACAGGTTATAACGCGAACCGATACACCGGTGCCGGAGTTCAAAGTACGACAAGTACGTACAAAGTGGACTATTCTCAACCCCATTCTTACGGAGACAAGCCCGTATACAATCGTTACCAGACGCACGGCTACCTAGACACCAACTATTACAACAGGCGGTCTCGAGCTGCGCGAGCGAGGCGAATGACGCAGGAACACCCGCCGTTCCCATGGTACAAAGTAGAGGAATTGGCGCGATCTTTACATTGGATCGACTAGGGAAACAATCCAATTTAATTAGTAACAAGGTATGTTGGGTTCATCTAGGCCACTTGTAACAATGTAAGTGAATACCGCCTCTTTGAATTCAACGAAAACTAAATAATTTAATTTGAAATGCTTCGCCGCGTACCAGATGAATAGTCATGCGAGTTCTATTTTTCGAATTTATTTACAAGAATGTTCAGCCTGTTAATATACATTAATACTTAAAATTAACAATATGCATGGTAATATTGACAATTTTAACTAAAATATTATTTTTATTACTGTATCAATGAATTGAAACTCTGTTTTTTTATGATATACATAAATTTTCTACAACTGCAGAGTCTCGTCACGATACATAGAAATTGCCGTTGGTTCACTAAAGGCGCTTCGTTAAAGCTTCTTAGAATATAACAACAATTCAAAGATGATAATGAAAATTGTTTATTTTCATAACTGTAATCAAAATATACTACACTACTGCTATTTTCAGAATTAATAAGGGCTATTGATAAAAGAATGCATATTCCCAATTATAGCAGAGCTATATATTGCATTTATAAAGCATTTACTGCGTAAGCTAGGAGACTGCAAGTTCGACGTATTATTATTTAATAAATGTTTACACTGTATAAGTAAGCTCTTTATTCTGAGCCAATAATTTACGTAATTATTAATTAATATTTTTTATTTGCCAGAAATATAGACATAGCCTATACCTAGTTGTAAGTGACTTGGAACTCAAAAATTAATTAATTGATTAATTTATTAATGCCCCCACCAATAAACGGTGATTAAATAATATTATATATAAAGACATAGTGAAATATGAATTGTATTAATTTAATTAAATATAATGTACACAAAACGATGTGATACAAGCTCAGTGGAATTTTGTGGAATTTGATGCATTTATAGCTGTTTAGGATCTAGATTATTCAGTATTTATAATAAAACCATATAACTAAGACAATTGTATTGTAAATAGTAGTAATAATTACAATATTTGTAATTATAAAACGATTAAATTGCAATGAAATTTATTTGGTTGATTTATTGTATCACTTATTTTTTCAGTAACTCCTTTACAAATAGGTACATAAGATCACAAAGAGTTATTTCTGATATGAATCTCTGTCTAGACCACTGTCCCGACTTGAACTGGCGCTGTTAGGTTAGTATATAATATTATATTCTGTATAAAAAAAAAAAACAAAAAAGAAAACTCATAAAAAAACGATGTCTCTATTAATTACCTTAACCAGAGCTTTGTGGTTTTGTTTATTAATTATATATGCCAAATTAATGCAGTAACGAGGATAAATATTCTGTATTTTGTGGTTTAAATTACTTCCTATAATATTCTATTACCATAACATCCATATGAGGTATATTTGTTTAAATTTTTAAATTTGTTCATTTCTGATTTATATTTATTTGAAACATATCGATGCCAAACAGTGTATATGTGTCGAACCATAACTTATATCAAGGAAGTTTTCATCAAAGTATTTGTGATCTTACTCACCCAGCACTTTCTGGTCAACGACGATATCGCAAGAATACATCGCCGCCATAAGTCTCTGAGGCTGGACTTGGAATGCTCTTCTGCACCCTTCTTTTACAGCTGACATTATTTGACCTATTGAATAATATATTATTATGTGTCATTGTTATGATAATAACAAATAAGTAAAACGCATGTCTGGGGTGTAAGGAGCTCCTGCTTTTAAACGTTCCTATTTGTTGTCCTATCTTGACTCCAGATAAATATTTAATCCTTTAGGTACACTCAGCTGACCAACGAGCGATGCAAGGCATATCGCTGCCTATTAAGTGTATATTTAATATCGATTCAATTGTCAAAGTTCAAGTTTTAGGTCATTAAAAACAGCAACTAATAAACCAGACAACGTTACATTGCTGTATCATTTGTGGCAAAGTAGAGTAATTGTCAATCTCGATGTACACTATGTGTCGATAAAGCAACATAATACGGTTTTCCCCTTTGCACTGAAGACCACAACTTACAGTGCCACCTAGTGTAAGGTATAGGGTTTTTAAGTGCCTGGTTCACTATAATTCTTCATATAAATTACATTGTTTCTATTTGACTGGCAACGCGTTGATCACATACTAGTTAAATGGCGGATTGGTCAAAAATTATTGCATTCACTTTATTTAATATGAAGCTAACCACAAAGTAAGCGTTGTATACATAACACATATATAATGACAGACAAACACATTGTTCTTACCAGACAAAGGCCCGAATGTACTGGAACCATCATCGTCATCACTTTTATCAAGTATCCATTCCTCTACACAAAATGCTACCCCCATCATCGGTTCCTCACATAGCGGTCCGGCTAGTGATGCTAATTGGAATCCATTTACAAAGCTGCTTTCATATTCGAACCTAGGATCGTCTTTTAATTCTTTGTCATGATACAAATACTTTGTAGTATAATCCTTTGTTTGATTCAGTAACACATTTGGGCCACAGTTTCTTGGTCCTACCGACCATATTTGATTGAGCAAGTCCTTCCATTCTGCACCTTGCTTTGAAACAATACTTTGCAATTCACATTTAAAAGTTTCTATTAATTTAAGCATTCTATCCGACAGCTGGTGTCTATTATCGGTCACGTCTAATTTTTCAAATTCCTTATCTACGTGATCAGTTTTGGATATGTTTTGTAAACTTTTTATATATTGTGATATGGCTTTAAGTAAATCAGTATATTTCTCAAGAAGATCCGTTATTTCTCTCGGCAAAGGTCTCGCTCTGATTTTAATCCTACTTTGTTTGTTATTAGTTTTTATTGTAATAACTGGATCCATTTCGTTGTCATTTGCTTTATTTAAATTATGTGCATCTATTTCTTCATTCGCCATGTCAAGTTTAGGAGGTTCTACAATTGTTTCCCGGAATGGAACTATTGGCTCTGATACTGATATTGGTATTTTAGCGTAGAGATTTCTAAAACAATAAGATTCTAGTAAGATACATTAGGTAAAAATTAAATCCTCCGTTTTAATTAATAGTTACCTTACCTACTGACCGCCATACAAGCTGAGAATTAAAATAAAATGCACCGGCGACCGCAAACAACAACATAGACCAATATTATACACTGTGACATAAATAACTAAAACAACTTACTTTAAATCTTCAAGACAACGCTGAAGATGTACTTCACCAGCAGTAACCAACACATGTTCCCCTGTTTCTTGTAATAGCACTTGAACGCATGGATCTGACTGATTCAGTAGTTTGAGCCCTATGTGTAACACAAACATAGTCATATATTTGAAAATACTTACAATTTCTATTACTAGATTTTCTACAGGTGGATACATATGTGAATAGATAAAAGTCAATAGAATTCATACTCCAATTAATTCTAATAAATAGAGAGTTACTTAAAATATTTAATTTTATATTCATAATACAAAGTCTCGGTGTACAATATTAGAGCATTATAGATAGTTTAAATCAGTTTTATTATCACAATATAATATCATGTTAAAGTTGATGTAACTTAACTCCTCTCTAATGTTTTCTTAATTCTGGTCTGATATAATATGTGTGATGATGAATCATTTTTCTAACCTTTTACTAATTCAGGTAATTGTGTTGGGTATGTAGGTTCTAGAGCTACTCGTAGTATAGGAACAGCTGCAAACTGAATTTCACTAAAAGCAGGACATGCGACAGTGTTGCTCAAAGTGGCAGTTTTCAAGATGTGATCCTCCAATCCACGTATGCCTGAGAACAACATTTTAAAATAACAAAATGTTATGTTTTACAATATTTTATTATAACAAGTAGTTATGTTTTACATACCAATAATATTTCCAGCAACTGCTTCATCAATTTCTTCTAATTCACGCCCCATCAAAATATACAATGATTTAACCCTGTAACAGTTAACATATTTAAAACTCAGGATATTTATATTCATCATAAAACTACATACAAATTGTCACTCACTCAGCACATGTAATATGTTCATTACTCTGTAAGTCCTTCAGCTTTTTATTGGGATCTATATTAAAATCTTTTATACTAAGTATTTTAGAGGGATCATGTTTGGGACCAAGTACATATATTTTGGAACCCTTTTTAAGTTTGCCACTGAATACTCTAGCAAAAGCTATAAATGCAGGCTGGTCTTTGTCTTCCATATCTTTCTCATCTTCATGATACTTTTCTTCTAAATCATTCTCATGTATTTCTTTCACCTTTACTTCAGTATCAAATGTAACTTGCAGTTTTGATTCTTCACGTAATTTCCTAGCTCTTTCTCTTTTCAGAGACATTTCTTCAGCTGTCAGTGCTTTGGGCTTGTTCTCTGGCAGAGAACTTTGATCTACACCAAACATTTTCGACACAAAAACAATTAAAGGTCTATCATGACTACTATCACAGGCCAAAAAGTCATTTTTAAGTTTAATTGTCTCTGCATGATATGACTCAAAGTCGCGAATACGCGAGCACATGAGTTTTTCGACTTTGGCTGATGTTATTTCTTTTGGTGATGGTAATTTAGTGCACACCATATTCAATACTGTATTTGACAATGGAAGCCACTGCATCATAAGGGACTGTAACTGAATTCGACTATCAGTGTGTCTCAAATCTCGAGTTGTTAGTTTTATTCCCAACTTTTCACAGATAACAGGAACTTTATCTTTTTCATTTCTTAATGCAATAGTTTCATAAACATTCCACAAATTATCAAGTACAACTTGAACAAAAAGTGGTTTCTTCGCTTTTTCTTGAGCACCTTTCATAAATCTTTTTGCTTTTGCATTCAGGTAAAAATCACCCCACAACACTTTTCTGAGTATTTGCTCATTAAAACCTAATAAACATAATTTATTTTTTTCAGTAATGATGTATTAAAAATATTAGTAAATTTACATAACAGTAGAGAATTTTTTTTTACACTATTTCTGGTTTAAATATAAAAAAAAACTCACCAAGTTTATCAGAAAACAATTTAGCAAATGTATGAGTGGTAAATCCCCATCCATCTATGGCACTAGCAAATACCACATTTCCTTGTTCCGGGGAAAAATATAGATTGGAATCATCAGCATCTTCCAAGGCAGAGGTCCAATCGTAATAACTACTGGTGTCATTTGCTTGTGGTTTTTGGTCCTTTAAAGTAATTACAATCACAAAACTTTGTACTTGAGTGTATTAACTTAAGTCCATTTACAAACTTTTTGATATTCTAAATACAACTATCATACAATTTGAAATATAAAGTACTTAAAAAAGGGAGATTTGCATTATTAATAAATTGCTAAAATATACAAAAATTTGAATTGGATGGTAATAATAATTTTAGTTTATTTTGGCTGGTAACTAATAAAGAAGTTTTTAATTGAATGTATATCTTTTGAAAACAAAATGTAATACTTTGATTTATTGCAAACATCAAAGCCTGAAATAAGAACACTGATCTAAAAAAACTAAGAATTGAGTTTAATACCAAAATCATGTCTATTTGGTTGCCTCATATTACAATGCAACTTGTAACACATAATTTGAGTATAGCTCTAAGATATACAATAATAGTAGTGTTGACATTTACACAGTTTAAGCCAGTAAAACAAAAAAAAATAAGATTAGTTAATAAATTAGATCTTGGAATGTTCCAAATGGGAAATCCTATCATTCACATGGCTAGTAAACTATAGCAGTTAGATTTTAGCTGTATTACATAAATTTATTTTAGTATTCAGAAATGTTTTAGTAACAAACCTGATTGTCAATTAATGTTTCTTCATTTTCTAACACCTCAGAAGCAAAAAGTTCACCCATAACAGCATTGACTTGTTCCAATATTTGGGTCATGTGTAAATATGCATCAAGAGCTGTCATTTTAATTTCTAATATCAACCGGTCAATCTTATTGAGTACAAGAACTGCTTTAATATTTTCTGAATATGCTTGTTTTAATGCCAACCTTGTTTGTGGGCAAACCCCTTCAACAACATCTACCTATAATCAAAAAAGTATATTACAAATGCAGCCTGATTGCAAGCATAGCATAACAATATATTACATACTAAAAATACCCAAAGTAACATTACCTAACATGAGTATTGACTCTAATAAGAACAACAATTTCACATATGTTTACACATGAATTATAAATTGAGGGGAAAAATTTTCTTATGCTATTTTTTAAGTTAGTACTGTAAATCATAAGTATCATAGTCTAAATAGATTACTGTCATTTAAAAGTTATTGTACTTTCATAAACTATATCACAATAAGTGGGGAAACCTCCATATACATTATTTAGTTTAGTTCTCAAATATGTTTGAAGACTACTTATTTACATTTGGTTTGAGTGATAGATTGATGCCTCAACTTCTATCACTGGGAGGCGAGACTCATACCTGGTAATGGGACAGTTATACCTTGTTATGAAGTAGCGATATTTACCATCTCAAATGTTTTTTAGAAACTGTATAGTAATAGATAATCTTATTTTAAGTGTTACATTATTTTTATTTACTTACCACAACAATGGCACCATCACATAATCTGACTGCAGTTGACACTTCACTTGAAAAATCAATGTGCCCAGGCGAATCTATGAGATTTACAAGGTATTCTTGCTTATCTACAACATGGTAAAGTGCGATACTGCTGCTTTTCATGGTGATACCTCGCTCCTGTTCGTCTGGCCTGCTATCCATGTAACGGAGCTTACCAGACATTCTCTGGGAAATAATACCATTGCTGGATATCAAGGAATCTGCCAAGGTTGTCTTTCCATGATCCACGTGGGCTACGATACAAATATTTCTAATTTTTGATGGCTCATGTTGAAGTTCTAACAGTTTTTCTGATTCTACTAGGCGCATCTTGAAAATAATTCAATGTTTTAACTATTAGTGTGTTTACGCTTAAAGTAGCGACTAAATATCGAATTTTAGCACATAAACACAAAACTTTCAATGGATAAATCACGAGTTTAAATTGCACAATGTGAGCGAAATTATGAAATGTTGACATCAGTAATGACAAGTTAATAACGATAATATTGGCAACGTGAAGGTGACATTGACATTTGAACAGATCTTTTCGTTCGGAAATTTAAATTTTACTGTACTGTGAAATAAGAAAATGTTAACTTTCATGATCATAAAACGAATATAGATAAATTTAAGACACAAGTTATTTCCTATGACTATGTTAAAATTATATCTTCAACTATATGTCATGCCACAGTTTAGAGAATTTCCAATTTATTGATAATAGAATTCATAAGACTCCCAATAATCAGGTACTTTTATTATAATTTTTATACATCGAAAAGGCTTACGAATTTCAACGTAACTCAGTTGGTGCCTGTCAATTGAAAAGTTTGAGTTCAGTTCCCGATCAGGATAAACTTTTATCTGATAGATGAAAGCTTATGTTTTATGTTATCTCATTTGTGTATCCATGTTATCTACAAAACTAAAAACAATTGTATTCGTGTGCGAGACGCGTGTGTAGCATATAGCACCAGTAAAATTATTTTACTAATTTAAGCTTAAATTATTTGTCATATATAATTGAAATTTTAAATCATTCAGTGTATCTGAGAGTTTGGAGAATATTCGTTGCTCCATAGTGAAATCATTATTGCCGATACTATAGTTTTATAACGGACCCAGCAGCTGCCTGGACCTGCAATAAAAAATATTTTTCTGAAAACCTATCGCAGCGTCATCTACTACAGGTGTGAATTGTGAATCTAAACCATTTTTTTTATGGTAATAGTTGACAAACGAGCAGACGAGCCACCTGATGGTAAGTGGTCATCGTCGCCCATGGACATCAGCAAGACCAAA
>DWPT01008566.1:0-10131 GCA_018251895.1 Agathymus mariae mariae
AGGCTTCACGGAAAGATAATAATACCAATAATAATATTAACGACTTAATAATAATATTGATAATATAATCTTTACACCCTGATCTGCCAGTGTGGGATTGGGGGGAGTATTCTAGGCCGCCCTAATACGGCTGGTGTTAACGGTGTTTTAATCTACACTGGCTACTCAATATTAGATCAATTGTATTTGTAATGTCTGTTCCTGTATTTTATATATTATAATAATAAATGCTCTAAGTATAAATCATTGTGATAGTACATATTACAAATGTACAAATCTAAGCTTACATATTTATAAAGGCTTTACTTTAAACACAACAAAAAGAAATTTATACCTAGGATTTAATGTACCTGTAATATATCACTTCTCCACTAACAGCCATTTCAGAAGAATTTTTATATGCGGTTTACTACCGAATACTAATGTCATTTGATTTTTTACTTGGATTTGGAAATATACTATTGAATATGTATAACTGTTTCTTTGAAACCATTCACTCCATCTATTTACTCTATGTGCTCAATCAATATAGCTAGTATAGTCAAGAGTTACTTTGTGGTTAAATTTTATCAGAGGGAAACCCACCCTTTGTTTTATGTAATTATTTTTGTCCTCATGTTGTATTTGAAACTTAACTCCTAATAATTATGTTAACTAATTGTATTTTATATTACTTTATTTATACTCTTGCATTGTTAGTTAATTGCCATATTATAATATAAATAAATATACCAGGCGTTTCTGTATAACAACTATAATAAATATTGGTTCAAATCCAATTTACAATTTGTAACTAGTTAATATTTACAATAATTATATGTATATTGAATGGTACTTACTACCTTGGTAATTTTAAAATTTCCTGGTACAAGAATATTTATACTGTATTGGAATCTATAGTCTGTGATATTAGTATACAATATATACTAGTATTGTAGATAAAGCTAATATTTTTGTATTTATTTGGCTTACCAATACAGTTTGTTTTAATAAGGATTGTTTCATTTATAAAACGATAATTTATAAATGAGGAAGTGAATATTTGACTATGGTAGGTTATGTCTAATGAATCACAATTAAATGTAAATGGATAGCTTACAAAGTGTAAATACAATAATGAATATAATAATTATAGTTTAACATCTAATATTAGAAATGTGGGGATGTAAAGCTCAATCTATCAATGATTTCTATGTATTATAATTATTATAAATTATTTCGTCTGGTCTGAAATATCTTTATTCAACATTTCTTAAATCCATTTAACAATTCTCTTTCTCTTTGAATGAAAATAAAATCAAAATATGTATCGTTTTTGCAATATATAAATATTTATATATGATCTATTGCAACTACCCATTTTATCTATTCTATCCTATATTCTCCATTTGAATAATGCAGCTTTTAACAAAAAGCTTTCTTATGTATTTATTTAAATTTATTTAAATGAACTTGAGACATCTTGAGAAAATCAATTTCGTTACGCCCCAAATGATTGATCAACCATATGATATAACATATCCCATGTTTCTCATCAGGGTGTCTTTGATAGCAGGCTGTAGTTCCTTTTTCATGTATGTCGTGAGTAACGTCCGTATCCCTTTTGTGAAAATGTCTTCCATCTCGCGAGAAATATCTTCAACGTCATCGAAATCGTCATCGGGTCTGAATAACTTACTTCTCTTGTGATTAACTCTTCCATGTGGTTCATAGACGACGTCCCAGTTATCAGAAGATCTACCGCTTAGTACTTCATATTCTTCTACTAAACGTGGTTCGAAGGAAAACTCATCAGATCTCCTTCGTCGCTCATGTGGCAAGTTATCCTTATTTCTGTCAGAGTTTCTATTGATGTATTTCTCGCACCCGTAAGCATAAACGCTAATGAATCCAGGTTCCACGAATTCCGAATCGGTTTTCACGTTGAACTTTCCGGGTTGTTGATTTAGAGGCGTTGTATGAAACCCGATACCAGCTTTTCTTAGTCTGAGTATCATGTTGCAACCATGACTTCCTCTCGTTCTCGAGTGAGCCTCCGGATAAGTTTCGTAAGAGATTGGGCCAGGGTAGTTCCGTCTTAATCTCCTACTTGGTGGGATTGTACGATCAAGCTCATTCGCTTCGTACAAATCAACGTTTCCGCTGATTGTGAGGTCCTGGAAGAGCAACATGGTGTCGAGAGAGATATTTCTAGGATCAAAATAGCATTTTTCAACTTTAACCCAGTTGCTGTTTTGCGGAAGACGAACCCGCATCCTTGTCACGTACATATCGACAGGTGCACTTCTCAACTGCTGGTACAGGCTGTATCCGTTGAGATCTATGCTTTGGCTCTGCAACAATAATTAAAATATATTTGCCAAACATAATGTGCAAATGTCTATGCATAATAAATTATTTGTGTACTAAAATAATAATAAATAGTAATACTAAAATATTCGATCCAACCTTCAATCACTTGAATCATATAATGGTGTAGAAATGTTAGGTTTCTGTATACATTCATATTTTCATTTATGGTAGCAATAACCGGTTAATCTTCTTTGACCACCTAGATATATTGCTCAAGACTAAGATTGCTAATGATAAAGATTAACCTACAAAATTACGGTAGGGTTACAAGGAGAATTATTTGTTGTTAGGACAAAAGTTTGGCTAGAAACAACTTAGCTGTGGCTTGGTATTGACCCATGAATACCTCTCCATTTTATTTAACTTCAGTACTTACCAAAGGCACATCCAGGCTCTTGGCGTAGTTTCTCTTTCGTTTTTTCAATTGATCTAAAGCAGACTCCAGTCTAGCTGAACACCTTTCACCGGCTATGGGAACGTTGGTTAACGGTGGTAGACCCAGAGGAGGTGGTCTGCCATCGAATCGTTTTACTTCAAAGAGGGGGAGAAATCTTGATTCTAGAAGAAGTATAGTTTTATAGTTTTTAATAATATTGCATCGAATACTAATAAAGTTGGAGAAACTAGTTATTATGGGGCTTAGACGTCTTCATCTGACATGAAGTATCTTTATTCGGTTACGGATGAATGTATTCTCTGTACGCAGGGATCATTTACTCATATTTAGAATTGGAAATAAAGACTATTGCGTAAGTGTCGAAGTTTAATGGATTTACTATCTGGATGTAGCCTAATTGTTTTTTTTTAACATTTAACTTACTGTAAAAATCTTAGAAAGAAGAACATAATTATATGATTCTGGCGTATTATTGTTAAAGTCTGTGTTACTAATTTTTTTTTTTTTTTAATAGTGTGAGGTTTGTATGTGTTCGTTACCTTTGAAATGAGGTCTAAATTATTTTGGTGTGCTCTCTCGGTGTTACGAGGCTCGAAGACACGAATAACTCATAACATGTAAACTCCCAGTAATAGATACTATAGTAACATCGAAGATTAGTTATTTTATTTTATTCCTCCCATTAGTTCTATAGATATATGTATAAGATCTGAAATCATGGTACTACTGAGACGTTATAGTTCAGCCCCAATCACGTGGATTTTTAATCGGTATTTTGAGCATTAATTAATCTATTATATAAAAACATGAAAGTAATGGGCATAACAAGACAATGTACATATGTACAATAAAAGATACGAACGTAGTGCAGTATTGTTCAACCAGAACGAAGTAGAAGACGTACAAAGTAATTTAAAGTACTTTAATAAAAATGAATCAAGATAACTCAGAAAGTTGCATTGCAATTATTTTCTATGTCGATCCTACAATTTGTTTTCACTTCTATTGTATTGTGCTCAGTACCGTGAAAAAGAACTGTTAAGACTCAACGTTTTGTATTTATTTATAAACACTGCATAACACATTTGTTATTTAAATGAAATCACATACTAGTTACCGATAAGTTAATATCGGGCCATAAGTAGGCCGCTCTAAACCTTCCCGGCATATTTTGTAACTATGTGGGATTGCGCTCCACTAAAATTATAACTTCGTAAAATTATTTATTTAAGTATATCTTAAATTTTGTGGCCATGGCAAAGTAACTAACTTTTTTCCTGGCATCAAAAAGGAATAATAATGATTCGCTTATATTTTTATTTACCAACCACGATTTATTCCCTACAGATAAATTAAATTGTTAAATTTGCCACCGCTACCTGATAATTATACGCAATCGTAAAGGATATTATTTTCTTACAACCCTGTACAGTTTTCTTTTTCAATTACTGTATTGGTAATAAGTTGGTAATAAGAGCTTAGACCGGATAGTTCTACAGACAGCATTCTCAGGTACGCTAAGTAATATAAGAAAGCTCCCTTGTCTATCTAACGAATCTTCGTTACAAATACACTGGTTTCGGTCCTACCACATTGATGGCACTGTGACGTCATTACACTTCCAATTCGGGACCTACTCATCAAAAGAGCCATGCTCTGTAATGGAAAGTACATCAACCAAAATGAGATACTACCACTGACCGTCTGATGGGAGTCAGTGTTTTTCCAAGTTTTGGCATGAGAGTTCCGAAAGAACTTAATTTTGTCCCTTAGGGAGCTCATTTCAGCAGCCGAACCTTAAAAACCGTGGCGTTCCAGTAAGCCGCTTAGGGCTTTCTCGTTAAGACAAGACGTTAAGCGGCTATTCAGCGGGGTCGTGGTCTCGTGGACGGCACTCAAACAGTCTGCCATTATTCTAAGTTTTTCTTTATTGAAACAGAAATCAAATCTAAATGTATCTTTCATTTTAAAGCTTATTTAAAAGCACCAGTTTAATGTGTTGTAAGGCAACGTTGTTCGATGAGATACATTTAAAATTATACAATGGTCTTAGAAAATTTTGGAACAAAGACAAAGCGGTACGAAAGCGTGCGAACCAACTTATACAATCTTTCAAGAATCGTTTGAATAACTTTTTAGAAAATGAAAGCCAGATTACGCATATATAGTTTTTAGGAGACTAAAGTAGAAATTATTTTTTCACAGTAATTCTACCAGCGATATAGATGTACTTCTTGTAACATTTATACATAATAATAAATTATTATAATCTCGACGGTAATCATGCATCGTGGTATTATTATTTCCCTACCAGACATACTGCAATCCTGTTCTAATATCGGTTGTAAAATTTAAACGTGAATTGTTTGCAGTTTTAGATAACCATTTCAACCGGGATCATGGCTCTGTTAACGCGTAGATGAAATGTGGTATACGTAATTTGGTTGATATAAAAATGAAATAATATTCGAAGAATAATATCAATAATAGGAAAACAATATGAAAGACTAAAATATAATTTCAGTCGGGAACCATCTTCTTATTAATTTTATCGACAATAACCAAACTTTTGTACCCTCATACCTTTTTCTGGTTCTTCATCAAGCAACTTGTTTTCACTACCCGATGCCGTTTTCGCTAAAAATATGAACAGCCACCAAAATATCACCATTGTCACTGAGATGTATCGACATGTAACTAAACTGCGCTTATGATACTCCAGACTTCAGATTTGGTTACTTTTATGTTGGCAATAAAACAACTGTGAAATTATTGCTCCGAAAATGCCGAACACAAGACCTTCCTCTCGCTATGCTGTCGAAAAGAGGAATAAAATGTGTAAGTCAAAAGACAATAAGAAGTGCAGTCAATGGAAAATGATCCCCGCTCGAGACAAATTCTAGACGTTTGCAATTCGCGACAGGTGCTTGGTAAGTCCAATTGGAAAGGCAAGATGGATTTACCAGAGCGAAAATGAGGGTACTAGTATTGGGTACTAGCACATGGTGTCACGAACTACTATTATTAATTCCTACTTAATAATTGGGTTTTTATGTGCATTGCTAAATTGAATGTGGTGATGTAGTTGGACAAAACTATCGCTATTTTTTTATTCATTCTAGTCCAGAGTAGACGTAATATATATAATAACAACACAGTGGTTAGGTCCGCATTTTAATAAACATGAATGCCTGTGTAAGAAGGTCTCACTCCTCCATATTGTACAATACATTAAACTGAATTTTTTTGTGGAACACAAGATGGTTTGTATCTGTAAACATGGCCAATATCATACGATTTTCGTTTCGGATACCCCTAAGCAACATAATGCTTTAATCGTATGATGCATAATATATACTGACTGAATATAAAAAAATACTTGCCAATCAAGTTTGTACGTTTTATTTTAAGACTCGCAAATGCCCTCGCTTCGCTTCGAAAAAACTACCTTAAGCATCTGATTTTTTCTGGATTTATTCATAGCTTTTTTATTTATGAACGAATTGCAATGAAACAAACTATAAGTACTATGTGACGTTTACTGCAGTACATTAGTGGTAAACTAGAACGAAATCGGTTAAGCCGTTTCTGAGATTAGCGGGAACAAACGCACAGACAAACAGACAAAAATTCTAACAACTATTGTTTTGGGTTCTATTGCGTTAAATAAAGGCCCCTAATAATGTTATTTCTCCTATATCGTTCATGTACAGAAACCGTTTAGTTAGAATTTTATTATTAGTATAGACGACAGTGCACGATTCACCGCGTCGTAAGTAGGGTGTGACGTAATTATGAAAAGAAATTAGGTTGAAGTGTATAAAATAAAGTCTCGTAAAGTTCACTGATCTTAGCTATTAAATCCCTGAGTGTAAAGGCATTTTCCTTATCTACAGATTGCATGGAAAGCTAAACAAGCGCTATCGTTCAAGATAAGACATCTGAAATGTACGTACAAATTAAGATTTCTATTTATAATTATTACGAAAATAATGTACTCGCACGGCAAAGAAAGTGCTCTAATGAGAAGAAATGCAGTGCTTTGACGATCCTTCCCATTATGTGAATAACAATGTTTGCAGTTCAAATTTTCTCTCGCCTTGCGTATTAGAAAAGTCAAATGCTCATAAAGCTTGGAGCATTAGATATCTGCGCAAACAGGTAAGTTCGGATTAGAAGATGGACAGATTACGGTACCTTACATCATTATCAGTACGGTGATATTAGATATCAGAATATTTATGAAAACGTTGCATACTATTTTACGTTATATGTGTAAATACTAAGACTATCTTATCCTCGTTATGTTTTCTCATCATTGTGTGTTGCTGTCCTTATTATTTACCTACTCTTTTGATAAATGTTTTAACAAAACCTATTTTACTATGGTTCAAGCACAGGGCGAGGCCACAGGTAAGAAATTTGTCTTGCTGCCATTGTTAAATATTGAAACAATAAATAATGTTCTAAAACATTTGTAGCTGCAATCCGTTCATTGCCTATTGCTTTAAAATTTATGAAATAACTATGAATCAACATTAATTTAGAAAAATACATGTCGTAGTCAACACACCGGTGCATTATAACACTAGTTAGAGATAAAAAGTTTACAAAATCGCCTTGTTGTTATGTTTACGTAGAATTGTTTAGGTATTGCGATTCTTCACAACCGATGGATAAATGATGCCTATAGTGACCTATAAAGTTCACTCACTCATGTTGTGTTTCTGTCTATCTGTATCCATATTATCCATATTAATTTACTAGACGAAAAAGTTAAAATTTAAGACACATACCTACAGTAATTTATGTACTAATGCATAGACTAAAACATATTTAAAAATATTTATGAAAATATCCTGATTATCAAAACTGCAAAATCCCGCAGTTGCCTTAAAGAAACATTTAGTACTTCCTTAGAAAGTTAGTATAAAGAAATATTTTGTGTACTTTTTTTCTATCAGCATTATTTTCTCATATATCTTAAATTATATTCATAACTTCATCAAAAGATTAATTCCGACAACAACAACAACAACACAAAACTAAAAACAAGAATAATAGCTAAGATTGCCGAGAGTTTTTATCTAGTAAAATATACAACCGTAAATGAAATAGCATTGTAATCGTGTGGATGAGGCATTATCTTGCAACCAACATTCACAAGCGACGCTGAAATATGAGGATTTCATAATATTGTATGATAGATACAGAACGTTACATTAATGTAAATATAAAAGGATGTCACAGTAGACATTGTGCAAATGTGTCCACGGGTTCATCCGTTGGTTGTGGTGCAAGTGTGCCATTGTTCGCTTACAATGGTGAAAGCACAGCGTAGTACAGTGGGCCATGAAGATAGTGATTTAAATCTTTGATTTGTATAGATTTTACACATTTTTTTAGTTATAGCTGACAGACTTAACAGACGGGCGATACTATAATTTTATTTATACATGTATATGGGTAATACACTGATTTTAATGGCATTTGATAGTTAGCCAGACGGCTAGAAAACTTCACCGCTATGGATAAGAAACATCGGGATAAAAGAAGAGACCCAAAAACGGTTGGATACGTCTCAAGAATGGGATTAGTCTCTTACGCTCCCTTCAACTGATATAAAAATACCTACTCAACGAACAAGCAGCCTCCCTTATATTCATTGCCAAGACTTGTGTAGGTACTATTCACAAGGGGATCGTTTCGAACAAACTCATGTCTTAGTTCAAAGATTTAAAAATATTAAAATGTGTGGAAATATACTGTGTACTGTACGTACTTATAAAATATTAATAACAAATAATTGCTAACTAATTATATTCGTCATATATTTCAAAACGGGAATAGTAAGTGAAATGACAGATATGTTACATTTTTTAAATTAAATTGAGTAAGGATTTATATTTTATAAACATTATAACTTTGTCACAAATTTGCCTTTGTTCAAAGCTGGAACTATAATAGTTATAATTTGGAAATATTGTAATCCGCAATCACAAAAGTCGGACTTTGAAGCCCAACATGTACTTGAGCACTTTTTATTTATTTGTATACATCCACTGAATTATTGTTGATATTTCAATGGAATTAGATATTTTTATATGAATAGCGGCTCCAGCACGATTGGTCGTCCTAGCACGAGTCGCCCGGGCCTGCTGGGCCTTAGGGAAAATCTGCCACTGCTTAGATAAAGATGTTAGCTAGACAGGTCAAAATCTTATTTCTATGCGATGTAATCGTCGAGATTAAACAAGGTTTTACAATGATTAATAAGAGAACAACACAATAAGACGGGCTCTGGACATCCTACCTAATATATTTTATACTAGCAGATGCCCTCGCTTCGCTTCAGAAAATCTACCTAACGCTTAGAAACTTGTTTGTGCATTGTTTTAGGGCTAGATGTTTCTCGTTCTGTTAATTAGATATACGTATATTCATTTACAACTTTTTTATTTTCGGACGGATTGAAATGAAACCAACTGTATATATTAAGTGACGCTTATGCAACACATTAGTAAAAACCGTAATTAAATAATTAAATCGGATAAGCAATTTCTGAGATCAGCGCGAACAAACGCACAGGTAAACGGACAAAACTTCTAACAACTATTGTTTTCTGTTCTATTGCCTTAATAAAGCCCCCCTATATTATTTTTTACAGAAAGCGATCACTTAGAATTTCATTATATTAATAGATAGAAGACTGGTATAGCAATATCAAACGAGGGCACGAAAGAAACTGAAATATGCCCAGTATTGAGTGGCCATTGTTACTCATGGATATCTACAAACAATCTCAAAACCTTTTATTTTACCACACTAACCAAAACAAATGCAAGCCCGCAAATTTCACAAATATCTAGAACATGCGGAGCCCCTTACATCGCAAACATTAATGGCCTGTTTATTTATATTGCGAATTTTATTAGCGATCCTCAGCATTAATGATACTAAAAGCTATTACAGTGAAAAAGAATAGTAAGTAGTAGATAGGTATACCTTCGATTTAAATACACATGTAAACCAAATTACGAGGGACATTTTGGGCAATAGTGCTGTTGCGCAGTGTGAGACATGCATAAACAAAGTAAATAGATAGGATTCGTTAAGGTTGCTTTTGAAACTAAATTTATGTACGTCATCTAAATAAAAAGTCGTCTATTATAAAGCTTAGCATTAGCATAGCATAACAGACTATACCCACAACCAGCATAAAAGTCTAAATAGGTTCATGGTGCGGTATAAGACGATATTACGGGGGTGACGATTATACGCGATTGTACTTTGTATATTTCTATTATTTTATACTAGCGGCCCTCCCCGGCTTCGCACGGGTGTAATTTTATTTTAAAACACGTTGAGATAAATTTATAATT
>DWPT01008567.1:0-10131 GCA_018251895.1 Agathymus mariae mariae
TATAGATGAATGTTTATGTAAGTGTACAAGCCGTCAATAAATGTATTTCTTTCTTTCTTTCTTTCAATGTACTCACGCCACTGCTTTCGCGAGAGCGTATTAGTTTCAACAGACAAATTTCGTAGACAAAGCATGATTCGAATTGGCGTGCTAGACTTATCAACGAAATTACGAAATTACATAGGACACCACAGGAACATTGCTACTTCAATAACAACTTTGTTATTGTTATTTATTATTATTATTATTAGTTATTGTTATTTATTATATTGTTAACAACTTTGTTATTGAAGTGAAATTCTAAACGTCTATTCTAAATGTCAGTTAATAACCCGCTGCCTTAGTGCCTACACCGACCTTCAGGACCAAATCCAATGTAGATCATATATATATACTTTTCACAATACTTACATTTTTTATTCACAAAATTTCAATAGAAACGTAATTTTTTCTAATAATACGAAGTAAAGTTTATTATTAAATTGAAAACATACAACTGTCCCACTCGACAATCTTCTGACATACTTTGTTAATTAAATTACGTACTTCGGAAATTTAATAAGTTGTAGCATATTGTTTAAGTTATAATTCATTGAATTTATACGTGATGAAGACAGGACGAGTATTGATCGTATATACTGGCGTCGCTACGGCTAGTCGACTACGCGTAAACAACGCACTGGGGACCCAGCAGACGCAGAAATCATGTCTAGGCGCCTACTTGTCGCATAACATAACTAAGGGCTAAGTTTCAAGGGATAATACTTTCGTTCAACAGAAAGCGGATTCTTTAAACCGAGCAAATGCACAGACAGGCAACGATGATGATTTGTGATCATCCTTTCAAATCCGATAACTATGGTTTAACACGTTGACGGACAACGGAGCAGTAACTCTATCGATTACTGGCTTTCTAACACTACAACCTACGCACAAATCAACACACATTTAAGTTAGAAAGACGGTTCCGACAGCTGTCTTGTCCTAGTGACACCGCTTGCGAGCATCGCATAACCCAGCGACTTTTATCAGAAGTGTCATGCCAGCACTGTCAAATCAAAAAAACGCACCGTGAGCAGAGGGAGTTGGCTTTACACATAAATGGATAACCTATTAAACATCAAACATCATTTTTTAATATTCCCCACCATTGTTACGAATTGCTTATAATTTTGGCGGTAACATATAGCGCACCATAATTGAGGAGCAATTTTATCTTTTTGACGTCGATTATTCTGAATGCGTGAAAAAGCGAATACGTTATTGTAAGGCACAAAACAGCTTTGTGTTATAAGGCAACTACGCAATTACCATGTAACAGTTCAATTTACTCAACGTGAGTAATGTCGCCTCAAGTTAACGCTTTGTCATTCAACACGCCAATTCGCTGATCGAAGCCTTCTTCTCTTTGTATATATGATAACTTTATACAAAGTAAGTGTGAGTTTTTGAAGAAGCAACTTAATATACTTTGCTAAAAACCTGGTATTAATTGATCAACCGTAAGGAATTTAAAGAAAGTGATTCTGCGACAACACCATGAACACTTTAGTATTTATTTAACTACCAATTATTCTTTATATTATTTCAAATAACGGTAAAGACGAATTTACCACTAAAGTCAAGCAACTGATTTATGATTCAATAAATTACAGTAAATATATATAAAATGAAAAAGCGATTATCGTGGATGAATAAAAATTTTTTTGAGAAGATCCATCACTTAAGAATAAATGTTACTGGTAACGTAGTTGTCTCGGCTGATTCAACACAAATCCAATTCCACGTGACAGCGCGGTAACTCGCAGTAACCATAAGTGACTTGATACCCTTATCTAAAAGTGGTTTCTTATCTTCATTCGCAGCTCTTTAACGATGCAGGTACCGGTGTAGTCTGAAAGGCGTTGCAGCTTTACAAACGTCTGAAACTAACTTAGAATTATCTTTAATCATGATTCCTGTTGAAGGATGTGCACTTTTATTACTGACATGTTCACACTGCACTTGTAAAGTACTATTAGTAATCCGCTCTCGCCTCGCTTTAGGTACCAGATAGATTAGATTTATATTAGATACCAGAGAACGAGCGAATAAGCCACCTGATGGTAAGTGGTCATCATCGCCGACGGACATCAGCAAGATCAAACGTATCACTGATGCATTGTCGGCCAGGAAATGAGAAGAAGGTAAGAAAGGAAGTACTGGCTCTCAAGCCCCCATTCGTAACACGACGAGTCGTTTTTCGGCTGACTCAAGCAGAAGTGTGGTAGCTAGCCAGGTAGGCTTCACGGAAAGATAATAATACCAATAATGATATTAACAACTTAATAATAATTTTGGTAATATAATCTTTACGCAAAGCCCTACAACCACGCAAGCTGGCTTCTATCGCCTCTTACGACACCTTGTTCTGCCAGCATGGGATTGGAAGAAGTATTCTAGGCCGCGACGATATGGCCAAAATAACTGTATAACCAATTATAAACTCTACCCAACCTGCTAAGCCTCAAAATACTGGTCAGTACAACCACGCGCTCGGATTGCTTCTTCGCATAATTTTATGTAAACAGATTGGTTGGTTGCGCGAACCAATACAATTGAAGCCTTATTAGTAGGCATTGAATTGATAATACAGACCAGCTCAGCGAACAAAAATCATCCATCAATCCAAAAAAAGATACGTCACTATTGCCCTATTGGTAATTAGGCGCACCACGAACAGGAGCGAGACGCAAGGTTGGATAAAACCTACGCCTCAAAATAGGTACTCTGATCTTTTAGAACAAACTTTCAATAAAATCAACTCATACAAAAAAATACGTTATATTCCAGTGTTCATGACTGTAGAACACGATACATTTTAAAAACTCTTCAAAAATCCTCAATTACAGTACTCGGGTAACAGACAGGTTGAATATTACCAATTCCGGGAAGGGAAATAAATACACGACTGGTGTGTGTAAACATCAATAAACCAGCAGTTAAAATTGATTGCTGGTGCAATTTGTTCGTGATGGTTCACAACTGAAAAGTTAATAAGAACGCGCTTCGTTCAATTTGTTTTGCCGGCTAGGTGGACGCAGACTACGCTTGTCCCTTTACAGTATAAAACAAAGTCGATGAGTTGGGTCTCTGTATTGGGCTTAAGAAATACTAGTTGGATTTTCTTCGGCTTAGTTAGTTAATATCTCCAAAAAGTAAAACTTACGGTTAACATAAGAAGAATAAAGGTAATTTTGTTCTTGCGTGGCCATAAAATCTTCGCTTCACTCTGGATTGTAACAATTGCAATATATTATTTTGGTTCCTTTTGACACAATCTACTATTCTGAAACTATGTAAAAGCTGGTAATTGGATCCACAAATTGATTAATTACTTTAAAATAATAATTTTATGTACTAAAGTATAAATTTACCGTCTGTCGATTCCTTCTTATCGTAGGATTTTCCGTTAATCTTTTTAACTATTAGAATATTACATACTATTATATTCTTCTACAGCACATCTTTAACTCCTTCTCTGTTAATATGATTTTCGGATACACGTAGATTATATTATTTCTTTTAAAGACCTTCTTCATTTTATTCAAAAGTTAAACCTATGTCAACACAATTCATATTGACTACTAAGATTTTCCTAATACCGTAAAAGAACAGTTACGTAAAAGTTAATACAAACAAATATACTGAAACACTAACACACACTGTCAATGCTTTACCACACACGTAAATGATCTGAAATGCGGCTTCGAAATCGGCTTGTATTATTAACCTTAATGGCCAGTAATGGTTTTATTAATGCAGAGCTATCATCGGGTTTTCGTCCATTAACAGAGCTTGACAAAATCGATTTAATAGAGTTTACTGAATACATCACATAATTATACATTCATAGCTAAGAATAAATGATAAGTCTTCATAGTTCATAATTATAAGGCATAACGATTGGAAATAAAAGTTAATACATCTATAATCACTTTACGCGCTTACAACCCGAGGGTTTATGTCAATGGAAAGAATTAATCGACATAGCCTATTTTAATAACCTGTCGAACAATTATTGATTTCATTATAGCACCTGTAACTGCATTTTTGCGTTTCAATTAACAAAGACTGATGCACTTTTTGTTCTTTAAACTATTGCATAGTGATAGATTTGTTGCAACTGACCGCTAATCAGCCAACTTCGAACGCAGTCGGGTATTGTGTGATCTCTAGTGACAAACATTTTTGAGCTTTTCTGTTTTACAGAGCCTGATAACCCATCGTGTTGGTCTATCGTAAAGCTATGTCGGAAGTCATCGGACAATATTAACTGTTCCTAGGCTAATGTTGCGTGCACATGCGCTGCAGCGGCCGTTAATGAGTTGAAGACACACTGGAATTCAGTTACTAGTGTGAGTCCCAACCAAAGAATTACAACATCGTGTCTATACATAGCAACAATAGACAACAATATTATCTGTCATATAAAAATCTTTTACGGGTATGAATTTGATCACTAGAACTTTTTAACCGACTACAAAAAAGAGGCCTGACCTGAAATAGTTGTATATTTTTTTGTTTATTGAATCATTTACCGATTTGGAAACTTTCTTTTACGTTTGCCAGAATTCACTTCACATTAGGTCCCTCTTAAATTTGAAAAAAAAAAAAATACCACCCCGATGGGTGAAAAACTGGAGATGGTACCAAGTCCTTTCCATTCATCTTCTTTAAATTGAAATCGAGTTTTTAAAATACTTACTAGTTAGCCAAATAATGGTTATTCAATGTTCAATATTGTGAATTTAGTGCTTATTTACAGGACACTACAACGGCAGAATTTAAAATAAACCAGTACATAATTGAATATCACAAAATAATTATATAAAAACTCTATGCGCTCTCTATACGCTACTCAATTTTCTTCAATTCACGGTAAGTTAAAAACGACGTAAAAGATACTTATAAATTCATGAGGTACACCATGATCTATAGGACTTCTATGTGACGTTTATTCATAATGTAATAAACGTGGAACATGCGAAGTTGTACTAGAAATGTTCCTTGGCGACATTTACTCTTGTCATAACCACTTCTCAACATGCAAGATGACTGTGACATTTCTAAACAGTATCGCGCATTCGTGAAGCTCACAGCGGTCGTAGCGTCGCAACCACGACAATCTCTTTTTGTGTTCTTTATGACATGTGACAGTCGTACTGACAGAATGCATTACCTACTTCCCGAAGCCGCTCCGAGGAACCGTGGAGCGAGTTACAAACGACGATTCACTACCCCTGACGGAATTGAAACCGAAGTCACTTGGTGCTACGTGTCAGATAATTCGACAACACTTTTTAGTTGAAGCTTGAGACCTAATTTTTTACCGTCTAAGAGGTGATAAGATAAGATCTGAAACCGAGTAATATATTGTACTGTAACATATTATTAATTTTGTATAGTACTAGTAACTAGTAATTTGGTTACGGATATTAGATGATTCACGACTTGTAAAAAAAATATTGTATGTATTATTATACTGTATGTATTTAAAAACGTTGACTTTATTTTTAGGAGTTATTATAGTCACAGAAAGAGCAATAACCTTACCTGTCATAGCGTGTTTAACGGTTACACACTCACACCCCCGCACTCGGATTCTGTGTTGCGGGTTGCATGGACATACACAAATATGACATCACAAACATCCATGACCAGAGAACAAACATTTATCTGCCACATAAATGTCTGCCCCGGTCGGCAATCGAACCCGGGACCCCTAGCTCGGCAGGCAAGGTCACTACCGACTGGGCTGTGGGGTCGTCAGAAGTTTAGACTCTGTCCCTATCGAAAATTATCCGAAACGTATTTATCAAATTCGGTTACTGTTTTGCAAATATTTTTATTTCAGTAAACCGATCATTTCGGTTACGGTTACGGAACTCATAACATACCTAGTATCGTCTACGTTGTGTGGCCTCCCATTTTCTTCTTTTTACTTATTAAAAGTCAGTGCTTGACTAGAGACGGTACAGTGCATTAACTAAGAAAAAACCTATTAATGTACTTAATAGAAAATTATAACTAAAATATAGTAAACCTTTTATAACTCGTTCGAACATTTATTAGGTCACTCACATAGCGTTACACCTTACGGAGATCATGTTAATGCAACCCTCATTTACTTATATGCGTACAAACGTGATAAACAGAATATGACACTAGTATTAAGTATATTTCCAAATTCAAATTGTATTCAAAAAGTTCAACCTTTGCAATTAACATATAGCCGTTCAGCCAGACGGACTAATTGATGATAAATGATTTTAAGCTTTTATCATCGCGGATATTACATATGTTAACTGTGATGGGTACTCACGATTCGTCTATTTTATACTGATATATAGACCCAATTACACGGTGACGGTCACGGTTACGTCACGGTGAAACTAATTGTAATTGTAACCCGTTACATTTGAAATGTAAAAAAATACCGTCAAGTAGTTAGCGTTGTCCGCGGCCGCTGGTAACATCATTATTATTATAAAATTAATCAGGTAACAAATTACTATTGCATAGTGGAAGTACCTACTTGTAACACAACCTTTGATTGGACGTCTTCGTTATTGCCCGAGCACGTCTTCATCTTTCCGAGTGCATCTTATATTTATATTTAGTTAAATAATCATTAATAGAAATATCTCCACCGTCGAAGTTATTTAATGCGCTATGAACGTAGTCAGAGATAATCTTGATATGTTCCGATATTAATTGTATCCACAGATCGGTTTACTGGATGCAGAAGGCTCAAGCAGGCAAAGACTGTAGATGGATAAATAAAAAATATTAATTAATAAAACGTTTTCACTCTCAGAGAATAGTAAGAAGAAGCAAGAAGTAAATTAAATTTTCACAATTAAATTTGCCGTGTATTATTGCACTGTCCTTAAACACTACAACGTTAACTTAGTTTTACAAATACAAAATTAGATAAAAAAATATCTGGTACGTTACCGACACTGACCGCGGGTTTGCGATGGGAAGTAGGTCACAGCGCGTACATATTTCCAACGTAGTTCTGTAACTGCCAAGTCACACAGTTGCAGTTAAGGAACCGTCATACTGATTACAACCAACGGAAAAACATTTCATCTACGAATACTGTATGGATTTTTCTGGTCCTATACAACGATGACAACTAAACCTAGTGAATGTTGTAGCAGTCGTGATACCATCGGTACGTCTAAGTAGCAAAACCTTCCGGTACTCAAAATGTCTATCATCTAATGATCAAATCGTGAATATTTTATTGAGTGTGAATAAAAACAAAATTAAATCCATTTTATTTAGTCGGATTCCTAACCGAATTGTACCCGAATTAAAGTTTGCTGGTGTGAATCCCGACAGAGGCACACGTATTATAGACTAGAAAACTGCCCTCGCTTCGCTTCAGAAAAACTGCACCTCATACTGAGAAATATCACCTGCATTGTTTTAGGACTAGGTTTTTCTCGATCTATTAATTACAAAGTACAATAATTATTTATAACTTTTTATGTTTGGATGGATTGCAATGAAACAAACTTTAAGTATTAAGTGATGCTTACTGCAATACATCAGTGAAAACCAGAACGGAGTCGATTAAGTCGTTACTGAGATTAGCGCGAACAAACGCACAGACAAAGAGATAAATTCTAACAACGATTGTATTGTGTTCTATTGCGTTAATAAAGGCCCCTCATAAATTATTTTCTTATATATCGTTCATGTACAGAAAGTAATCAGTTAGAATTTTATTATATGTAAAAAAACATTTGTCTTCGGATCATTAAAATCTAGTTCGGACATTAATGTATGAACGTATATTATAAATGTCAAACATAAGTCACCGCTATGACAAACAATAATCGATTATGCAATCAGGCAGGTGAAATCGATATGACATATCATGCCCATAGTATGCCCCAGTGCATTTATGTCATAACAAGATTCAAGGCAAATTTACACAAATTACCTTATTTCATATATTTTCAGATGTTGTGCAACTAGACAGATAATAAAATAGAATAAAATATTTTAATTTTTTTCTAAAACCATCGTATAGATACCGGTATATAATAGTATATACATATAAGTATACTTCGGCTGTTATAGGACACAGCGTAGTTAAATGTTAAACGTCTCTTATTTCAGTATTTACAAACTATGTTTTCATCAGAGAACGAGATTCAGAGCAGACCTTTTAATAATTCAAATTTCGAACGGTTCTGCAATGTGCAACAATGGCGTACTCATGAAATATAAATAAATATTTTAACATAAGTACTAGACATTTTTTTTATCTATAAATACTTTTATGACGATCCTGTGTGGTTTGACATCAATAATAATTTATGACCCAGAGTTTAAAAGAATATACTCGTATTTATTACTTATACTGATATTCAAAGCTCGTTCAGGGGCCAACGCTTTTCTCAACGGTAAAAGAATTAATATGTGTGGGTGCGGTCGACAGTTAGATGAATGAGTTATGTAGCCACTTGAGGGTGCCATAATTAGACGAATAGTCAAAATTTTGAACACCATAAAACCTTCCGATGCTGACTGATTCAATACTATCATATCAATACGATTAACATGTACTCGGTAATGGATTGATCCAAGCCAGTACTAATGTTATTTATTAATTGCATTAAGTCAACTTTAATAGACACTTTAAAACATGCTTATTCGTAAAATAAGCTAGTATATTATATTTTAGTGCGCTAACATTTGAATAGCTGACACCTTATAACTATTCATTTGCTAGAGCGACATGAATAATGCATTTCGTACTTTTCGCCAAGACTCAACCCAGACTCAGGTCACTTTGTACAGGCGTGGTAATTAAGTAGTTACGTTAATGCATCCATTCAACTTCTCACATATTTATAAGTGGAATCTTGGGTATAAGGGACTAAAATAGGGTGCAAGGAGCTCGCGATGCACCTTGCTGTGCAACAGACGAGGCAATAGTGTCAGGTCCCTTCTGTTGGAGGTCGCTGACCTCTGAAACACTCAGTTTATTCTCGACAGTACTTATACATGATGCATGTGTGAAAAGGGTGGTAGCCACGTAAAGAACGTAATAGTATGCACTAGCAACTACAGCCAGTGTTAAACTACATAGTTTTTTTTATAGTAATAGCACCTACCATCAGGTGGCTCGTTTGTGGGCTTACCAAAGTGATTATCGTCGCCCATGAACATCAGCAAGACTAAAGGTATCACTGATACGTCATCGGCCAGGAAATGAGAAGGCAAAAAAGAAGTTGCTGGCTCTCAAGCCACCAGCCGGAACACGTCGAGTTTTTTGGCGGCTGACTCAAGCAGGAGGGTGGTAGCTAGCCAGGCAGGCTTCACGGAAAGATAATATTACCAATATTAATAATATTAACGACTTAATAATAATATTGATAATATAATCTTCAAGCAAAGTCCTACCACCAAGCAGGCTGGCTTCTGTCGCCTCTTACGACACCCTGTTCTGCCAGCGTGAGATTGGGGGAAGTATTCTAGGCCGCCCCAATACGACCAATAATAGTTGGTAGAGCTCAGCGACCTCGTGAGCTCTCCTGTCATTGACATCATTGTCTCGTCGTTGTTCACTAGGGTGCATGCACTATGGACGGGGCGAATTGGCTTAGACTCACTAAAATGATATCCTCTGCCTTCACGAATGTGCTCCGTCCACCCTCATAATAGATTCCGTTATAGAGAAGGTTGTTTATATAAAACAGATTACACACACATTAATTTCTCGACATATTCGTATATAAAAACTTTTTATCCTAAATCGTGAATCCTTATTATAAATAATCACATATAACTTATTTTTTTTCTTTTTATAGAATATAATACTCTTTATTGTACACAATAATGACAGACCGTGTGATATACACTAATGTGCATTATTAGATCACAACAGAAGGAAAAAGGCAAAAGAATAGTTACAGGGTTAGGTAATTTTACTTATGTTTAAAGGATTATAGGGACTCAGATCGTCGATAGGTTAGGTTAGGTTAGAGTTTCGACGGCCGCAGCGTCCTCTTCGTTAACCGGGAAGAGGACGTTGTCAGGAGGCCCATGTCGTGCGGCGTCCCGCAG
>DWPT01008568.1:0-10130 GCA_018251895.1 Agathymus mariae mariae
TTCTGTAAGAAAAACGTAAGTAGGTCATAATAAAAAGATTAAAATATAATGAAGTTGCCATTGCGTTTAGTGGCTCAAGCTTGTAATACATAAACAACTTCAAGTTTAAATTGTCTATGAGTTTGTCGTATAAAAAAATATTTAGTTTTGTGTACTATTTTTATTTATCCAAGCCAAGCTCAGAAATGAGTAATGTTCCTAACATCAGACAGTGACTGGGCAAAAACAGAATCCAATCACTAGTCCGCAAGGACGGCATCAACGTAGAAAGCGGGTTAAATTAACTGCCTTAATTGAATTTAGGTTCCTTGTTAGCCAATGTGTCCCCGGGAGAATTGCGATCCCGGTCGACCTCGACCTGGCGATGTAATGCAACCATCTCCACCTTTAATCAAATATTCACAATGGTTCCATCGAAATATGAAATTAAGATTTAACGCCTAATGCGACGTCATAATTAGAATTGTTGCTCATTGACAATATGGCTAGCGCCATATTTACGGAACGTTTGCAAGTATGGTTCTGCGTACATGTTTTTTCCAATTACCAACTACATACATATAAAGTCGATATTAATGTCGACGTGTTTGGTTGAAACAGAAAAATCAGATTACCGTAAGTTCAGCAAAAACATTCTTTCGATTTAATATAGGAAGCACGTCCCACCTAACGCGCCGTAATCTTGATAGGTGCGGCACTAAACTTAGTGTGTACGCTGCATATGACTGTATAGGAGAATAAAATGTGATGTAATTGTATCTTACTGTTATAATAAAGTAAATAAATAAATATTTTATTCCATGACAATACGTGGCAAAAGTAGGCAGAACAGGTACGAAAAACAACGCTTAGTCAGTCAATCTTCAATAATTAAATTAATTATTTTGAGTAAGAATGCGAACATCTTAAAGGCAAGAGCGAATATGCTCTCATCAATGAACATCAGATGGAATAAAATATATACGCTATGACAACAGTGAAAATAACATTAAAAGCGAAGATTGCCTTAAAACACTACCACTCAAACTGTTTTTTGCGTAGTAACGTAGTCTCATAGATTTGCTACGTAATACGCACACATCACGCGACAATCGTTTGTTTATTCGATGTGCTCGCGTACGCGTAAGATCCACCCTATATAGCTAACATCGCTGTGAAGCTTATTTTCTAGTGTCCAATTTTAGACTTTGACCAAAGTACCGTAGTTGACACTCGTAGACACTCGGATAGTAGTAATAAGTTTACGCAAATTGCTCGTGTGCTCAAACCCTAACAACATTCTAACGACAGAGTCCTCGTAATTGACATGATCCTGTAGGCCAGTTGATAATAACTATCTGCCACTTGCACTATTGCTGGGGTCAGACATTATTGAGATAGAGTTTTAACTGTGGTATTTTCAGTTCATTCAGGTTTATGAGCATACTATTCTCGTATCATTACTAATTAAATTATATCTGGCAAAAACAAACTGAAAATAGGTTAGCGTAAAATAATGTATAAGCGATAAAGAAATATCTCATTAGGTTTGATAGCACAACAAAGGCGACATCGGGTACAATCCAAAATTCAATAACAGTGCTGGAGCGGGAGCCTCCGTCGAATAACAATAATTTGGCAGCCAGCATCCGCCGAATTCCGGACGTGTACGTTCCATTTTTAAATTTGACAGGTCTCCGCCGCCATGTTGGGTCCAATAACTCAGCGCGTAATGTAGCGCGAATGCGACACGATTGTTGTCATTTTCGCAAGCGCCACACGCCTGTCAATGTTTATCTATTTTCGCGGAAGCATTAAATTACACGGTTGTTGTACCCGAATAACTGTTGCTTACCTGTTTTAATATTATTATATTTCACACCAACAGGGCGGGCATTTGTTCTTTATTTAAATATAAAAGAATTTTTGGTTGCTGTAATCTTTATTTTAACTTTTTAATGTAATGTTCACACCGTACTGTATATGTGTATTGTCAAAATATTTAATTGACATATATACCCATACTTATTTATTATACTGCGTAAATTTTATACTCAATTTATCGCGCTATGTAAATACCATTTTGTCTAACCGTAGGTCACTAAAGATTTGGCCAATGCATAAAGAATTCTAAAAATAATGTTAGAAGTAATATTAAGTAAAGATTAACTATATTATTATAAGACTGTATTCACAAACAAACGTACATCTTAGTTACAAAAGGTCAAGTGTAACAGATTTAATTTTAGTACTCCAGATTTAGATAGAACGCATAATTACCCGTAGTGATGAAGCAAGTCGATTCAAGATTCGGTAATCTTGAATAAACTCGCTTCACCTCCACCCCTCTATGTATCTACACTACGTACATTTACAATATGTCTTATTTATTCTATAACAACTATAACAACCCATACAACTTCAACCAAAACATGAAAAAATTTATATTTATATCGCAAATAACGAGACACTTAATTTTTTACGTACGTCAAATATGTAGTTATTTTATTAAAAACTGAAAAAATGTATATTAGATTTTTTTTGCATCTCTTGACGATGATGATAACTAATAAATTACAATAAATCCATGCGCAGTACACCTAACATTGAAAATAAAATATATCTACTTAGTCATTTACTTGCCATTCTGGATAAATTCAAACTACACCACAGCGTTCTAGTACAAAGTACTTTATAACTCAATGTTTTAATTATTCCATCTTTTATTGTGATGGCTCTACTCTATTTCGACTCCGTATTCAGGGCTCTAAATTTTGTATGAAACCGCTTATTTGCAATGGACGCCGACGCGTCGCATATAATTTATACGTAGAGTCAATTATAAGAGTACTTATTTGCATGTTAAGTTTGTGTGATTTGGGACTCCATTTATCCTAGAGTCCAAGCGAACTTACCCTGCTAGTTCACTCTGATTACATAACGTGGAGTCAGTTCCTCGGAAGGTCTCGAAACCCAGCTAAAATTCTTTACTTACCTGCCTAGTTACCACTGATATACTAAATCAACCGTGAAATATTATAAATATATTTCGGTTACCGTGTTAGAAGGAAAATATTTAAGTCGAAAATCTGATTTCCCATTTCTATCTATGTGTAAACAAAGCGCCGTAGCGTAGCGTACCTTCTACTTCCTATTTATTGAATTAAAAATTATTAATCCTAATATTTGTAAAGTCGCTATGTATATTTTTGTCCAGAAATATCACGAATACAACGTGGAAGTGGCACGCAAGGATGGGCTGTTGCTGGTGCGAGAACTTGCAGCGGAAGTGAAAAACCATATGGACTTCAAGATCAACGCCGTCATGGTATGTTTATTGTTTTATTAAACTTTTGTTCAATTACATTTAATAATAAGATAAATAATATTAGTACATGAACTAATAATAGTGATAATATTAGTGTATCAAAGACCTCTGAATTGACTTTAAATTATTCAAATTATCAGTTGCGTTGACGAAAATCACTGTATGAAAACACGCATACTTTGATAGATCTCGATAATATATTTGATGGTGTATTAAGTCTACCAATCCGTACTTAATCAACGTTTCACTTTGTTGTTTGATTTCCCAACTTGGGTGTTTAGAACCGATCACTCATACTGATAAGACCGTCTTTTATAAACACTTGAAAATATGTAAACGTCATGAACATTGTTCTGTATGATTTAGTATTGTGTTGTGTGTATTAGTGTGTATTACTGGCGTTAAAAGTACAAAAATGCAAATCACTTTACGTGGGAATAAAGTGATAAGCTCTGCGTCAGCGGTACGAGATTATCTATTTATAATCTTAACTATTTATAATCGCTTATATCAAATGAAAAACAAGGTCATTAGCTAATTATGTGTCTGTCTTTCTGTCTATAAATGAAAAAGTAGATGAATGTCGAAATAAGGAACAAAATATATTTTTTCATAAGTTAGGAAAATGCATGAAAATTTAACACTTTCCCATTATCTCCGAATCATTATGTCTGAACTTTTTTTAAAGTTTGCATAACGTACAAGTTGTATTTATTTTCAAAATTTACACGGAATTTATACGAATATGCTGCTGTGAAATGAATAAAACAAACGCAATTCTTGCCTAAATAGTAAGAAGACATGCAGAATAGAATGGAAAGTTACGGCTTCAATAAAATTACGGATCTATCCGAAATCGATTAGAGACAGTAAAATGCAAAAGTGACTCGTAATATTTTGACATAAGAGTTCAGAATACGACGATTGTTACATATGGTGGGCCTGCCTGTCACAAGCATCACCGGCTCGACTCCTGGCAAAACAATTATTTTACAGAAAGCTGTTTTTCTTGATCTGATCAATTGTTATACTTTATTGTGTTCATGCCTAGCACGAAAATAAGAATCCTGGTGAGAGGATGTGAGTAAGCGTTTGAAAAAATGCTGTAAGCTTTCACTTGAGTTGGCAAAATATACTCCGAATTACGCACCACAATTTTACCAAAAGGTACCAGATTTATTAGGAAAGAAAAATACATTCCTCATCGTAGTCCCGTTCGCTTGAAGAAATCCACAAGAACCATTGTTTTGTGGAAAGGAACAAATCACTTTTTTCGCAAGAAAAACGACTCTAAATTTGAGAAGGACAATACAATGATGCATTTGAACATTTACTTTGAACTTTCTACCTTTGAAGATAAGTATAATACATTTTTCATTCAGCATAATGTAGAGTACATGATATTTTTTATTTTATATAAATAGCCGACATACGAGCAAACGAGCCACCTGTAGTAACACCAAAGGTATCACTGATGCGTTGTTACTGAGAAAGAAGAGAAAGAAAGAAAGTACTGACATCTCAAGCCCCCGGCCAGAACACAACGAGTCGTTTGGCGGCTGACTCAAGCAGTAGGGTGGTAGCTGACCAGGCAGGCTTCATGGAAAGATGATAATAATACCACTAACAATATTAATGACTTATAAGAATATGTACAAATTCAAATCATGTAATCATTAAGGTATTTTGTAAATTATGCAGGTCATTTTATGACGACCCCACAGCCTAGTTGGTGCCTGCCCCATACCCTGCCTGCCGAGCGAGGGGTCCCGGGTTCGAATAAATAAATAGTTTGTTCTCGGGTTATGGGTGTTTGTAATATCATATTTGTGTTTGTCTACGACACCCGCACACACAGGGAATCCTAGTGCGGGGGTGTGAGTGTGCAAAGTTAATTATTTATTTTTTAATATTTCTGCTTCTACTACCGTTTGGAAAAGGTGCTTTAACATTGAGGAGAAGAAACCGAGAGAAAAACTCCTCACCACATCTGTTGCGGTAACGTTATTTACAGACGTCTTTATAATTTATTCATTCATCTATACAATAAAATCCTTTGCCCAGTTCTGATTTAACCCTACCCTTCAAATAGGACGTAATCAAATTGAGTGCAGTGTACTTGACTTTGTAGTGTCTGTTTAAGTTCCAATGAGGTTTGTACTTTACTTTGACTTCAGTGAGATATTAAAATCGCAGAAACCCAGGTTACTCTACCGTTGTTTCAACCCACAGGCCATAACTATTAGAAAACTATGTTATTTATAGTAAACCATTGTACATATAATACTACTAGTAAGCTAATGTCACACAGTATTCACCTGGTATGCACGGCTTGAGATGAGACTTTTCTTCTATTTACATCTACCCTGTAAAAGGATGCGAATTTACGATGAAACCTAGCGGGTGTGGAATAATTCATTTAAATGGAATATTTGGTATTCATACTATTCGTTCCTAAATTGCATTTTGGAATCATTCGCTCTAAATTTAAAGCAGTTAAACGAACTCACTATCAGAAAAATGCTGAAGCTAGTTTTCATCGAAGTGTTCCTAAGTAACTTAATTTGTATATTACTTTAATTATTGTTTTCCATTATAAAATATACTACAGTGGAATTAAATTATTACGACCTTGTATATAGCGACAAATTTTCTATAGAGGCGAATGAATGTAACTAAACTGTACGTGTCTGTATATCTTTACCTGTGCCTGTTACGACTCCCGGATATAATTATGCGGTCCCTTTAATGCCTTTATATCCGAAATCCACTGTACTTATTTAAAATTTTATTCCATTCAAATAAGTACAAAGTTATGCGATTAAATAATATCATCATCCAATATCAAATTATACATTACATAGGATATGTTCAGATATTGATTATAACATCGATGATAGCAATGGAAACGAACAGCACGTGTAACTCGTGTGATTGTTATATTATGTGTGTCTGTATATATGTATAGCTATGCCCGTTACGACTCCCGGATATAACGACCAAATGACGCGGTCGCTTCAATGTCGTTATATCCGCAATACTTATACTTACCTTTCCTGTCGTTGTTATTATGATTAGAAGTGGCAAACAACTATGTGCATCGGAAGGCACGGTAAATATTTGATCTCGGTTTTCCTGTTTAACAGTGATAATGAGTTATCGGAAAGTTTGAAAAAGGTTTATAACTTTCAGGTTGACCAGTGATTCTTCCACCACCAATTCATACTAAAATAGAGAGGTCGAATATGCTCCAATGATTTTTGTGCCGAAAAACACGTACCCTTAAATTGGCTGATAATAATAGATGCGCATAATTGTCCCACTGCTGGGCTCAGTTCTCCTCCTATTATGAGATGGAGAGTTTTACCACGCTGGACCTCACACCCCTTTGGATTTATTAAAGCTAACTCTCACGTACTCGTGTGCACATTTCCTCTAGATATTTTCCCGTACCGTAGCAGGAAGCACCAAATTAATTTTCAATTTTAAAAATATAAGAGATGCGTACAGGATTCAACCTCGAACCTCCTGTGTGGTAGTATAATCACTAGGATACTGATAATATAAATTGGCTCTCAATCTGTTGCATAACATTCATACATCAGTAATATTTCTGACAAAGTACCCACATACTATTGCCTATATAGAAATATTCTTAGTAATGCTAAAACAGCATTATGATGTCAATACATTTACAGTTGTGTACAGGCAAACTATCTTAATATATTAAAACTGAGAGGTATATTTTAGTTAGTTTATGCATGATAGATACTATAGTTAACAAAAGTATGAGGAGCATTCGATGGTGTCTACAACATTAACATATTCGACAGAAGACCGCAGCAACTACCCTCCACGACCCTACAGATTACTCTCCTTATATTGGAATTCTTCTAAATCGAACTAATCCGATCACGCCCGTATTTCCCTTGAACCAACCACATATTAAAACACCCACTATATTCCGAATACACTACCACGTTACCTAACCTTTTTTGTTTCAGAGTTTGAGAATTATACTATTTCGTTATTACAAGAAATGCCTAAATCATCCAATTTCTTCTATATAAATATTACCATACCATAATATATATATGTATAGGTTACTATTGTATAGATATTAACGATTGTAAAAGTTTATTTTATCCGTGATCTTTTAAAGCAGGGAACAGCTTTTGAACGTGTACGTACGTACTTGATTTTATTTTTCAATATTCTATGGAAAATTTTCTTTTACATAGCTTCATTTAAAAACAATTCATAATTTCGTCGTTGGAAAATTCATCGCGAAGTTTGTTAAGAACTGACCTAATTGTTGTGAAACATTTTGATACAAGAACTTATGACGACAATTTAACATTGTACGTTGTTCACCTACCAGAGTGAAAGTGAAGTAGCGGTATCAATACAACATAAAAATATGCGTTATTATACGATTTTCGACTTCCTGGACGTCATTTGTGGTTTTTGTTTAAAGTTGAAACTCTCCTTTTACTGAAAGTTGTTTTTCGTTCTACCCACCTCCAAATGACAGTTAACAGGATTCAATTAAAGGAAGACATTGGAATGCTGCGTGATTTTTACCCAGATACGTAATTCCATCGACGTGCTCCAATCTTACCTTGCAAGCGTGTTTTAAATTACATCTCTCGAGAAACTATCAACGAAGAACACTGAAAAGCTTTTCTTTTTTATTTCTAACCTTTATTTTCTTTCCAATTATTAGTTTCTTAACAATCCTTGAAATCTATGCTTAGAACATACAAAAATGTGGTAGTTGTTAGTTAATATAATTATAATTAATAAATATACACATGACAACGAATGTTAAGTATTAATACTGGTGGCAATTATAAAATGAAAAATATGCACTAATATATGAAGAGAATGTACAAAATTTGTGAATTGTGCGGAGGGTAATCTCCGGAATCTCAGCATTCTTTTACCATTTGAAAGAACACTTCGAATGAATATATGAATATAGGCTATATGTTATCTGTTGTTCAACCCGAACGAAGTGGGATGCACCCCTAATATTGAATAAAATTATTACGAAAACCGGAAAATTATCCTATTTTGTATCTGGTTTGTACGTCTGTTTGCCTATTCATACATTATGTAGGATATTTTATTGAACTTTAAATTAGTCTTACGTAAAATACCATCAAAAAATTAATTTCATAATGTTCCTTAATATTAAATTTTTTCGCATAAACTTAAAAGTAGCACACGTTTTCGTAGAACATGAAATATAATAGGAATTGAAGAAAGTGTTTATCCTTAAGAAAAAGCATGACCTAACGGTTTCATTATAAATATTTATTGAATGTATTTTTACACTGATATTTCGAAATGGTATCATGAGTTGTTGGCACGCTCCTCTCGCCTTAATGATAATATGTATAGTGAAATTCATAAGGTTAGATTGATTTATTTATTTTTTTTTATTTATTAACGTGTACATGTAAGATTTGATTGACGTCACAAGTATTGTGCGTACGATATCATGCTGGTACACCATCCTCATCCACAACTATTCTATACAATATACGGTATGCACAGCAAATTATAGTACTTGTGTTTAATATAACGCTTGTGCCCTGGGCGTACGCCAGCTCTTTAAGTACGACTCGGTGGAATATTCACAGAGGGCGCGGGCGGGATCTCGCTGAATGGACTCGTTCGTCCGTCACTATATTTGCTTTCTAACTCTACACTCAATTTGATGCATTGTTGCACAACCCCTATCGCTGGAGTTCAAGAGACCCACTTGGATATCACATTTTATTTTATGAGAGATCTGTACCTGGCCAGACAGCCTGACGGCGAGATTGTTACTATTATGTAGTTTAAAACTTCTAACGTACTGATTTTATTTAAGTTTATTTAGAAGATTTGTAATATGAAACGAGAGCTACATAGTTACTTTAAGCTTTAAACCAAAAATTTACTCAAAAAAAAAATCAATCGGTTTTTTATTCCGTCTTAGAAGAATTTGATTCTTTAATGGTGACAATGCATGCAATCAATATGATGATTGCATAAGTTTTAGTAGAAATATTAGGAAGCGCAAATAATTTTGCCCAGTTACTGATACTGATTCTCTAACGATGATTCTATAAATACCTATGAACTTTTATTTTCGTTATTTATTTAGCTTACCAATGACCGAACGATTCAGCACCAGATGATCTGTGTAGGCAAGTATTAACTACTTCCGCATCAGTATAGACAGAATTACAAATGATATAGTTTGAACTTGCATACACGTCCCTTTAACTTGTGACGTCTTGTGTAGGAACCAATTAATTCAATATTTCAGACGGTCTGAAAGCTTTTGGTGTTTTGGAGCTTTTTTCGTGGAATAGACTAATTAACTTAACTTTTGTTCACTGGTCTTACTTATACTCGACCCCAATGATATTTTACGAATATTGAAAACAAATGTTTCTTTTAGTGCTGAATTATGATAAGACTGCCGGCCCCGGCGTTCGGATTGGACGATACATGATTATTAAAAATTTAATATTTTTTGCTTTAATTAGACATGATTAGGTTACACGAAATTTTATCATCAGCGTACATATATACATACATACATACCAATTTACATTAAGATCGGCCAAGCAGTTTTTATGTTTTTTTTTATGGTAAATCCGACAAATGACTAGACGAGCCGCCCGATAGAAACGGTCATCGGCGCCTATCGACACCAGCAAGACCAGCGGCAGAAAATGAGAAGAAAGCAAGAAATAAAGTACTGGCTCTCAAGCCCTCAGCCGGAACACGAGTCGTTTGGCGGCTGACTCAAGCAGGAGCGTGG
>DWPT01008569.1:0-10129 GCA_018251895.1 Agathymus mariae mariae
TATTCCATTAGAGAATCACCAGATATGATGGTGGTACATACTAATATACCTATCTCAATATACGTACCTTCTGACTCGGATTAAACATCGCTGAAAGTGCTGCAGTTACTTAGTTCTTTAACCCATAAAACGCATTAAGTACTCCTTCTCTGTACATGCACATAAAATGCGACTGTAAAAATCGTATCACCCGTGATTCCGCAATATGGACGTCGCAGTATTAGTAAGCTGAAATATATCATGTCATTCGTAGTAGTAAGAAACTAGATACCATGAGACTTGTTTAGGACCCTCGATTGGTTTTGCGGAATTCCACAGGAATAAATTCATTTCCCCACATTAAAAGTATGTCAGATACTCATACAGATACTCATGGGTTTCGAATCGGTTCGGTCGCGAGGTAACAACACAGTGCCACCACTGTTGAAGGGACCGGGACGACGCATAGCACATGCTCGTGGAGGGTCCTTCGTAGACGTCCGAGCAACGCGTCCTGGTCGAACGGATAGGGAGAGATCGTTTTCTGCGAGTAATATTAGCGGCTTTACTGAAAATGCTGAAGACCGAAGAACGCTGTATGGTGGTATATGGTCTCTTCCTGTGAAATTGTAATCGTTGAGAAAGAGAAGCCATTAACTGATCAAACGATACACCGGTACTCAGAGAGGGAACACAGGATCACAAACCTCAACCAGAAAAATGTTATGCAGGACACCGGAGCGTTTACATAAGATCCCAGAGTATCCCCATAAGCGTCGGGTGGCAGCGGAGGGAGTTTTAGTGGGTAGAATTCCCGCACAACTCGGTACTTTCCAGCGAAGCTTATAAGATTTCCTCCCAATACAAAAAAAAGCAGCCACAATGTTCAGACAGACTGAAAAACATTTTAGAAATATGTATCTCTATGTTAGGCCTCTATATCGAAAAGTCAACCTACATTAAAAAGTCCAAAAACTATTCAATATACGGTCCAGTTACAGATTCGTTATGAATATAAAATTAAATAAATGTTGCCAGTGAAAAAAATAATGTTACGTCCATATTCTAGATAAGGTCTTCAATTCAAACTCCACTGAAGCTATTGTGATGTGATACTCTTATATAGTGGCTCATTAATTTAGAACAATAAAAACCATGTCGGAAGCCATTCGGCTGTTTTCCGTAATGTTATACAGATATTATTTTATAATTAAGTATTTTTTTCATTTTCATTCATAACAAGGGGTGTGTAAGTTTAAGTAAGCTAAGCGTATAATTTGTAAGGGGCTCCAAAATTGTTGAACAGGAAAGAGTTAGAATTATTGAGGAAATTAAATTCGAAGCCACAGGTATGCGTCAGTTTATTTAACGTGTGCTCTATGAGTGTACGTCGAACTCTCGAGAGCCTCTACAATCAGAGTCATTCCAGGCTTGCCGCGGCCGCAACATTGACCGGACAAGATGCGAGGCCAAGTAGCAAGCCGTTCAAAACACTTTCCTTTCAGAGCAAAGTTAAGTCAACATTTGCGCTCTTTAAAGAAATATTGATGCTGTACCTAAAAATTTTAAAATTAATTATTAATTGCTTCGTTGAACAAAACTTTACGCGTAAACCTCTTCATTTTAGTTGTCTCGATTGTTGGGTGACTTCTTCATGACGTTCTGTCAACACGCGTTTGACCACTAGGTAAACTTTGATCTTAACTATTATGACTCTGTGCCCAGACCTAGGCTCAAAATTGAAATAATTATGGACTAAAACGAACCAAAAAAATAATTAAACCTAAAACACACCAACCAACATATAAAATCGTTCAAACCTTCGTAAGCCGTTGTAGTAAGCGCCATAAATAAAGCTATTAGAAGGTTTTTTTAATAAAAATATACTACATAAAACCTTCTCCTGAACACAATAGCAAGGTAACTTATGGCTGTCGAGTTGATCGAAAATTATCGTCGCTGGAAACGCCGGCGAAAATTAAATGAAACAGCAGTCGGAACAAAGCTCTTCCCGCAGACAAAAAGCAGTCGCGTGATCACTCGGGGCCATTAAAGACATTAATGTACATTCCTCGCTAAATACCTACTCGCTCACGCGGCCGACGACCTCTGAGTCAGCGACTCCACGCCACCCGCTGCATTCACGTTCGCGTTAATATATGCAAAAAGTTTACGAATCCAAACGCTTATTAAATTCTACTACCCGCTACCGACGCCCTCGAGACGACGGAAAGCTCGTAGAAGTTCCTTGATACAATAACGAATTTACCTACCTACCTTACTGATTCAGTGACAACAGAACCACGTTTATCATACAATCGACCAATGGAGGTATGCAGCCAACGGGAATGTGCTTTTTGGTGAAAATATAATATAAACATATAAACTCGACTTTTTTTAACACCAAAGTTTCGTTTGTAATAATTTTGTAATACTTAATGATAGTTTATTTACCTTATTTTATTCACCTTTACGCTGACGTAAATTATATCCTTATTTTACAATACAAACCATAAAAAAAAACAGGTCGTATGTAAGAAATACCATTATCTTGTTAATTCTCCATAATCGACATACTCCACAAAAACAATAATATTTTGAGCATAAATTATTTAATGAATTTATATCAAATTAGGTTCGGTAAAATTTCAATACGGTATTCTTTCCACTGCAAGCGATCAAATACTCACAACATAACCTAATGTATAAATACATATATTCTATGCATTTTTCTATATAAAATCGTTTCTAACCATTATACAGTGTATTCGTTTCATAAAACATGCAGAGATAACGTCTACAAGTGCCGTACGTACAACAGACATCAACGAGTATCTCGGCGCGCGCGCACGTGACTTTAATGCACGAAATACTATCGCACACTCACTACTCCTAGATCACGAATTCGTAAGAAATATTCCTAATTTAAATTTACTTCACCTTTTCCCATTCGACAGTACAGTTTTATTCCCGATTAGCACGTGATCTACTTACTTATATGCTTCCTAGAGCTTCATTACGATCCCACGTACAACCGAAGCGCATTGTAACGGTCTTATGAGATATTGTACATATACAATTTGTTTTAGTTTTTCATATGACGGATGAAAGACGGAACCACATTTTACCTACTCGATATAAAAATGTAGAGTTTATTACACTCATAGAGTTTGGCGAACCGTTCATGCTCGTATACAATAGATACGAATCCATAATTGTGGCTTTTGAAAAAAAAATTGAGCACTGAAAAAAAAGAGCTTCCGTTTCTAAAATTTAATGAAAAATCTATTTACATTACGGAACATTATCCTAAATCAATTAATTTTGGGCTTTGGTAATAGGGGGGGCATCACTTCCACGTTGCCAAACAATAATTAAACGGTACACTTTTATATATATATGGGACTATCGCAATAGCACAAAATGTACAATAGACGTTTCTTTCGCCATGCAAAAAGTATAAAATCTCTCTTTTTTTGGGGATCCTACAATTGAATCGAGAGCGAGCATGTAGCGAGTGATTTAGGCTCAGAGTCATTAACAACACGCATTAGCGATTCAAAGACCCAAAAAACAAAATTTACTCACTTACAACTTACCACTTCATTAACGAGAAAGTACAATACGTAAGAAAAACAGTCGTATCTTAATTTAACCAACAAGGGGACCCTTTAAGTTAACGAGGTGAAGCATATTTTAAACCACTTACAGTTTTACCACAGTCTAAATCTACACATAAGTAAGATCACGATTCACAACTTGCAAATAACTCTCGCTTATCTGAGAAGCGAGACGGCTTTAAATTAACTGGATAATTGAAACGAATGTAATATTTATCAACTTTAGTACGCGAACATATAATAATAAGATTCAAAGCATCTTCTTAAATATGAAGAGGTCAAAAAAGAGCCTACGGTAAGATAATCTATTACAACATAAATATTAGGATACGTGTCTACCTAGTTTATTAATGACAAATTTTAATATAGTTTATCAAACAAAAACATTCAGTTATTTAACCCTATAAATTTTACATATTTTTTGGATACCTTATGTTAAATAGTTAAGCTTTAACAGTATACCTTCCTATAAAAAAAATTAAAATAGTGGTGTTCCGCCTTCAGTGTTCTGTGAAGTTGTAATACGCATTTAAACTGCATGGTAGATTAACCATTCGCATCCTTAAACCGATCCCAACAATGGAGCAGTTGTGGTATGTAATAATTAAATTAATTTAACAGGATTCGACATAACTGTGAAAACATAAATGAACATTCACACACGCGTTCACACACAGTGCTATGTGACATAACGTGACGTAGTTATATTGAAGAGGATCAAGGTCTCATTATCATTTTTATCTTTGTTTTCTTTAACCTCCACCTCACATTGTCGCCTGGAAGACCGCGTTTTGTGCAAATTAATCTTTACCAGTTGTTAAATTTTGTACCAATATTATTTATTACACAACAATTAAAAATAATTGATGTGCAATAAAGTGTATAAATACAAATAAATTGTTCATCACATAAATGTCTGTTCTAGACAAAGATTTAGCCCATGACCAGGACGAGCGCATAGACAGTAAGTAGAACTCCGGTAGGTGAAGCTCCGCGAACTGGGCTACAATAACACTATGCAACATAATATCATTCGCCAACGTTTTATTAGCTTCATTATTCACGGGTCCAATAACCAACCTTGCGATGTTCATTATAGGATACAAAGTTTTATGCGCAACAACAATAAATATCAAAGGAAAGTAACAGAACACGAAGTTTCTCCACAAAGAAACAATACTTAATTGTTAAAGTTTAATTTTCGCAGGAGTTTTGTGAATTGCCTTATGGTCGACGTACTTCTTTATAAAATAGTGATATCGCGAACGTATTGTATATTTTATGTAATAAGTAACTGAATAGTAAATAAAGAAAAAGTTAAATTAAAATATTTCGGTATGATAAACAATCGACAAAAAAGTTGTGAGTATTGTAAATGTAACTACAAAATGCTCCAAAAAGCATGGTAAGCATACACTGCCGGTTACTAGCGGTCGCGTATCGAGAATATTATCTAAATCTATAACTGGCACTGGAGCAACGATAGACATCCAGATCTCCTTACGTAGCAAGAGCCCTGCGTGCCTAGTAGCAGCTCATTGATGAGTTGAAACTAGCAAATAAACACAACGAGCAATGGTGATTTAGAATTATATAAATTACAACCGTCACTTGCAATTACTATATTAATTTAAATGGCGTTCAAGTCACGCAACCGCAAAATAGGCTTTAACGAAATTGCGGCTTAAACTCCATATAATTAAGGGTGGTGGCGGACGTGTGGAGCCGGTTTCATTTATGCTATGCTTGTTAATGCTATTTGTTCATGAGACTCGTGCTACTTCAGTATCATAGTTTCACTAGACTTGGCTGTTTTGGAGATTATCTTTGCCACATTGGACACAAGGCAACTATATAACTGCGCGCCAACCATTAAAGTACTAGCGCATCACCAGAATAAAAAATACACCTCGTATGAAATCTCTGTCCGCCGGCAACACCTATCAGAGAATACTTCGTAGATATATCTGGTCTTCGTTTGTAAGACCGTAAAGAAGAGTAATAGAAACAGAGATTAAGGGTAATATAAAAATCTTTTTGTTTTTACGTAAAATAAGTTAATGCTTGACAACAATCCCACCTGGCGGTAAGTGGTGATGAAGTCTAAGATGTTGAACGCACTAACTTATAATAACCTATTTATACTCGTTTTGAAGACTCCCACATCGGAAGTAGCCGGGAAAATAGTTTATGAGAAGTATAAAGGAGGTAAATAAATGTGTGGTAAGAATCTAAATCCGAGTGTTGATTTACATAATATTTTATATACATAATTTTACAAGGTTTTTAGGTCTATCCAATCGAAATTTTGTAAGTATATGTTATACACTTCAAAGCAAAGAAATTGGAAGGTTTTTATTTAAATTCATGAAAACGTAAATTTGATAATTTAAATCGAATGACAGTTCCAGCTAGGTTTGATTTTCGTATAATTATTTAAAACACAATATTTAAGACACACACAATTAGTATATGGAACGCATACTGTACGTTTATTTATTTATTACTTTATTGTACAAACCATAAAATAACGAGGGCTACTATGGGAGGACGTAATGCCTAATGGCATTCTATATCAGTCAACCCTGGGCAGTCTGGGCGCTTGCGAGAGGAAGTGGCAGGTGCGTACGATGTTAAAAAAATGTACTTTATAAAAATGTACCTTTACTTCATATAATAATATGTATCCTAGAATATAATATGTACTATATAATACAATATGACAACTATACTCACACACACATATAAATATATATAGATACATAGATATAAATAATACAACGCGATCACGTCAACGGCAGACTTTGATCAGGCTAGTTGCTTCAAATAGAATTGTTTAATTGTAAGTGTAATTCTATTATACGGTCATTTATATCATTACGCTCGCTCTGCGTTAACAATGTACTGGATCTGAGATCATATTTCACGTCTTAATCATGACTTTACCAACAAAATATTCGGTAATCAGAACTAACTGCATTGTACTACTAATAACGCTTTAAATCAAACAGATTACTAAGCGATCCATCGACTGAGGGAATTTATTCTTTAAGCGAGATTAAATTCAGTCCATTATACATCCGTGGATTCGAGGTTCTTAAACTGAACGTTGTTTAATGCTCCACATTACTCTTTAATGATTAAGCTTAGTCGGTTGATAGAGAAACGGTTTGATAAATGAAAGAGGACGAACAAAGGGTTTTTTTTTTGCAGAAAACTATAAACACAGTACTACAAAGGAACAACTTAATATAGACCACTGCTTCCGACAATAGAGAAAACTAATTTTAGCTAAAATAAATATTCTAAGTGTGACCTTACGGTCACAGACAATTTGCTACCAAGAGAAAAAAATATGATAGTGTCAGTCATGAACTGGGAGGTATGGCTATGGCACACGGCGATGTTGTGATTGTAGTCACAGAGAAAGAGCAAGACAGAGAGATTCATGATCTGTAGAGCCAAGTAACAAATTGAATGTATGAATGAATGAATAATTTATTAGGAGAAAACTTACTAGGTAAATATAAAGTACTGTGCACTGCAGTATCGCTTCACATATAGGTTAACGCCTATTTGAAATGCAGCCTTAATTCGAAAAATTGTAACAAAAGTAATGTGTTCAATACCAATAAAAATATTATAAACACATTCTTAAAAAACCCTTTAAATATTGAATTACTCTATAATGGTTCATGTTTGGATAAGGTTATTAGAGGTAATTTGGTTGCATATGACCTCCCCTGCATCTCCCTAACGGATTGCCCACATATTTCCTGTCACCTGTATATCTAATATACAATTAATATTTTATACACTGCACTTAATTTAATGATAACTGAGTCTTAAAGTAGGTCAAATTATATTTTAATCTAAATTTGCATATAAAAGTTTACTGCTTCATCTTAGCTACCTTTGCATGAATCTCTTTTATTCTCACTCTCTCTGCGACTAAAATGGCGGGTTGGTGAAAATACTCGTACATTCATTTTGAACATTAAGTCATTGTGAACAAATTATATAATAATACTTTTAATATAAAAACTTTGAATGCCGCTGCTATAAAATACTTTACCATTTACGCCGGACTTGACTTATTAGGACGTTATTTGCCGGCCCTCAAACTTTTTTCACCCAACGAGCACCTGTGTCTAAAAGCGGCACCAGAGATGATTTCGATGACTGGTTATTTTTTGGACAAATAAAACCAATGGATGACTGTAATCACGTTGCAAACACTGCCGTATTACAACCGATCAAGGTTCCCGTTTATAACGAGCCGTGGTATTGCAACGATGTTTTTTTAATGTCTTCTTTTTGGACGGTGGTGAGAAGATGAGTCCACTGACGAGCCTGAGGCAAGCAGGTAGAAAATCGATTGTTATTCCATTTCTGCCGGCCGTAATGTTATAACTTAGGAATCTTCCAGTCTATACAATTGTTATGGATATAAAAGGAATTGGGGATTATTACTTGTGCTTGTATGGTATCATTATTGTTTGATTTGAAACTTGACTTGTCGTGGATAGAACATATTAGGCTGTCGTACGGGTATATTATATATATTGTAAAGTCGTTATCATTATTAACTTTCGACATTTATGGATATTTATAGATACAGCATTCTTAGAAGGACAAAGCTCTTCCTCGGAAGTGACTTGCTGTGTGAAACGCCTACTTTATGTAAAACAATGCGTAAGTTTCTATTAGAAACAGTCTCGTTCAATTAAATGTGAAAGACAAAGACGCTCGTGAACGACGGCAGAAGACAATATCAATCAAATGAATATTTATTTAGTGAACGTTACCTATGAGTTTGGCTGAGGCTTTGGTAGAGTGGAAATTTTCCTTCCGAGTGAGTTTAACGAACTAAGCTCTTTATTATGAACGGCGTAAGGGTGGGTTTGGTGTGTAGTTAATACATATAATGGTAATACAACGTGCAATTGACAGTATCGAGGCGGCCGCGGCCCCGCAGTGCCGGTGTCAGGAGCAATGGGCGAGCGCCGCGCGATCCGGCGCACTAACGAAACTAATTATGTGATTTTATCTAGACAACAATATTAAATATTCTTACTGGTCTATTGATAAAGTCTATTTGAAGACTTTATAATATCCATCAAGTAAATGCTAGTAGTAAATAAGTAAAATATCTTAAAAATAAAAATTAATAAACTTATTATTGAATAAAAAATGCAATGCTCATAAATCGAGTTGTAGACTTGTGGGCTTTCTTACTTAAATAATATTGAAATAATAGAAACAAATCAAAGAAACGAAACGACTTTTTGTCAATGCTAGAAAGTGTAAAAACTCCACATTCATGCAACAGATATTTTACAGAAAGGGATATAATATACATTTTAACAAATTTGTTTACATAGAGGCATAGAAAGAGATTTTAAAAACAAAATAATAGAAGTGCATAAAAACACTAGTTGAACCTTTGCTAGCTTATTCTTGTGAAAAATGTAATAATAATGCACGCGGCGAGCCGGATCGCGCCTCGATCAGACGAAAGAAAGTGCGGCGGGCGGGATGATAGCCGCGGAGGCTGCGACCGGCTCGACCGGTTATGCTAAACCCCATTGTGGTCAGTTTTTGTACCCACACCCTCCGCCCGCTCGCCCCGCACCACCCCGCAGCCGCCAATCGACTTCCAACGCTACACTTCGATTCGCCAAAAAAATTATTCGACTCTCGAAATTCAACGAGGGGCTCGTTACGTCGATCGGGACATTTTCACAGGCACCGCTCGGTGCATAGTGTAACTATAGTCTGCAGGTTAATCAATTTAATAGCTACACAACAACACATTACAATTAGGTCGGTGCAATACACCTGGACATCCAACAGCCTTCTACACTGTTTTCTTCAAATCATTAGCCTCATACTAGTCGAGATATAATCAACTAAAAAAGAAAAACCTTTGTGCAGTTATAACGATATCGTCAGGGCCGTAAACACGCTGACAGCATTTGCCCAGACTTTACACGCCATGGATGTAAACAAAAAAATGGAGGTAAAAAGTAATAATATTAAATTAATATCTAAGAATCACAGATACATGTATTATTTTAGGCGTCTATTACAAATGAAAAAGGGAGAAACAATTTAAGAGGGTGACGCCTCAGTGTTGTGGATACGAATTATACGCGTAACTTCGTTCATGTGCCAGGTCTTTGTATATAGAGTTGAGTTTGTCGCGTATTACCTTTCGTGTTAGTGATCACAAAAGAAAGTCTTCCAAACTCGTAACATTAGGTCCTTAAACTTCCATTATATTATTTGAATGATACCGTTTACCTAGATGTATGTTTTTGAACTACGTTCGTAGACAGTCGTATACAATGTCAACTTGTCAAGAAACTTTAGGTACGTGGATAATATGATTGATTTATAAATCTCGCTTTCCAGCGTGATTTGATTTACGACTAATAAGTATTATCGTGGGCAGGGGCGTGCGCTCCTTGTAGGCAGAAATGCAGTGCTTTACTTGCCATTCAGTGAATGGCATTCACAGATATTTT
>DWPT01008570.1:0-10129 GCA_018251895.1 Agathymus mariae mariae
GGTTTATTAGTTTAAATATTTGGTAAATGATACCGCTTAAATTACAGCTGTCGATTTCAAGTTTACCATTGACTGTTTATACATTTTATTTATATCCGTCAATAAAATAATCATTAATAATAATAATTAATAATCAATAAAATAAAATATTAAGTAACTAGCTATATTTCTTTATCTATATAAAGAAGTTTTATCAATATAAAGAAATAGTTTTTAAATTAATGAGACGATGTTTTTGAACTAAAATTCATAGAATTATCTATGGATTATGGTTCACTGATCACCTCTAAATGGACTCCAGTAGTCTTGCCACCTGTCATATTAGCCCTTAATAATTTAACCCGCACTGACTACCTTTAATTGATCGAAACAGAACACATCACAGATTGATGTCCAGAGGTTAACGGATAAGGATACAGCGGCCATTGTGTCAAGTTACGATCCGAATAAGCCCCCTAATGAATGGGTACATTCAATTAAATTAGACCGCCTCACGATAAATCACGCAACGACACGACCACACGACTTTGATGCGCTTTAAGTAGTGCTCACGTAACTGACTTGTAAAGCTGATTTAATTGTGAACTTCGCCTTATATGGATCATTAAGGTCTTGTTAAGGTACCACAGTATGACGCAACAGCACTTTATAGCGTCACAAACATATTGATCAATTTTTTTTTAGTAATAGCCAGACACGAGAAGACAGAAACGAAAACGGTAGACGAAAAGAATGATGATAAGTTTTCACCACCACTCATGAACAATTGTGATACCAAAAATGTCCTCGATGTGCTGCCAACTAAGAACGAAACGGTTAACCCGTTCACTTAAATGGTTGTCCAGGTTGCAACCAAAACTTGTTTAAAATGTCGCAGAAATTTCGTAAAAATCCAAGACAATGCCTTAGAGATTAAGCTGGATAGATCAGAGTTCAAAAGGAAGGAACAAAAGTCCTTGTTTAGCTAGGTGCACGATGAGGAGGGGAGGATAGCTTGTTTTCATGGATGTATGGAGCTCTTTACTTTTCAAACGTTTTCGTATTGACAGACCTAAAAGCTGATGACAAAGAAGAATTTACATATTGGTACAGTACCAAATTGTATAGTTCATTTTTAAAGCGATGATGTTATATCTATTATATTAACTGTTTTATAAAATATTATAAAGAGAGAGTGTGAATTTGGTGAGTTTGTGTATATGCGGAGGGTTATCTCCGGAACCACGGCATCTATTTTTCAAGTTCTTCTACCATTTGAAAGATACATTATTTTGGATGGACAAAGGAAAATATTCCGTGTTTATATATGTTAAATAGTTAATTCTTTAACACGAACGTAGTCGAGTCGGGCAGCTGGTTATCTTTATAGATCACCTTTATAGCTACAAACAAATTGAAATGAGGTTTTTACTGATAAACTAAAAATATCTATCATGCAAAATATTTTTTAATAATTTATATATGTATTCTCTCTAAGATAAACCATATGTTGCAAAATTTTGCAAGATAATAAAAGATTTTTTTCATAAAACTGTCTTGTCTGAGGCATATCTCTGCAATAACAGACTCTAGTGCTGAGAAAGAAATAAAAAAAAAAAAAAAAAAAATAGGGGTACACTAAAATACGTACATGACGTGTTGTTATTATATAGTTACCCTTTTGTGTAAACAAGACGCTTTCATTCATTTTGTACGCATATGAAAAGAGTGTGTCGAAATGTGTTATGTAGATTAGTGGGTGAAAAAAATACTTGAAATAGGAGCTATTCTCATAAGTATTGGCAACTGTGTCGCTCGAACGTTGTCTTGAAAACATTGCACCCAATTGTTTTTATATTAAGAGCCGACTAACGAGCAGACGAGCCACCGAATGGTGAGTGGTCACCATCGCCCATGGACATCAGCAAGACCAAAGTTATCACTGGTGCGTTGTCGGCCAGGAAATGAGAAGGTACGAAAGAAAGTACTGGTTCTAAAGCCCTCAGCCGGAACACGACGAGTCGTTTGGCGGCTGACTCAAGCGGGAGGGTGGTGGCTAGCCAGGCAGGCTTCACGAAAATATACAAGTGATTAATTAGTTAATATTATTCTTACACGAAGTACTACCACCAAGCAGGCTGGCTTCTGTCGCCACTTACGACATGTTGTTCAGTCAGCATGGGATTGGGGGAGTATTCTAGGCCGCCCCAACACATAATTAATGTACAGTAGCGGTCTAATAATCTTTCTATTCCATTCCGCTCATGATAAATACTCGTGAGCCAGTTACATCAATTTGACCATTTTGAAAATTTTTGTCTGTCTGTGTGTCTCGTTAAAATTCAAGAACGGCTCGCCCGATCTTAATGAAAATTGGTATGTATTGCGAACATGTGATTGCGCAGCTGATAGGCTATATCAAATAACAGTAAACCCAAGTAAAGGCACGTCTAATCAAGGCAAAAAATATAAAATTTTGAATAATCATGTTTTGAATAATTATGATTAGTTGTTCATCTTAAAATAAGTCTGAGGGAGCCGCTAGTATTTTATAATTGTGCATAAATAATTGTAAATGTTATGCAGACTTATTAGAATGTACTTAGAAGTTTGATATCCACGCTGGTGTGTATGTGATCGGCTTTTTATAACAACACTACACTTCTTGTATTGCTTCTATATGTTATCGCGCTCTCAATCTGTGATCGATGAGCTTTACGCGGCTTCTAATGAACCGTTGAGCCAGATATGGCATATCTTTAGTCCTAATTATTCCCGCTAGGGGCGCTGATGTCCGTAACATGTAAAAAGTAGATGTAGATTTATTTGATCAAACACTCGCCAAGTCTGTTATACTTGCAAGTAGAATTACCAGGTGTTCCGATTAGCACGGAATGTCCCGATTTCCAGCGGTTGTGTAAACGATTTCTTGCAACTCAATGAACTTTTTATTTTTATTTGATATAAAAAAAAATGTTTGTAGTCCAGAGAGTAGAGTTCATGATTTCAGAGAGAAGAGAAAATATTACACTAATTTTAGTTATAATAGATCAGCGGGACACAACCACTCCTTGTGCATGGTATATAATAGTGCGGATGCTTAAATAAAAATAAAACATTTTTTTCAATCTCCCTTCCCGTTAATAGCTATTCTGAACCTGGCAACACTACTTATATTACCGGCATGGCAATCAAAGACATTTCAAAGGAAGGCAGATGGAGATATACACGCGTAGTAATGTGTAAACATGAGGACTGATCTATTTTATAATTATACCCAACTAATGATATCGTACATGGAGGGAACGCTCGTTACGTCATAGAAAAAAGTAGACGCTACTGATTAAATATACTGTAACATTATGTTACATGAATTGAATTGAATACAGTTTTTATTTCATATAATAGCAGCTTCTAGCTATTATAGTGACAGTGTATTGAAGCATTCATAGTTCGCTAAGTAAGGCGCGTTCGTTAAGTAAGGTAAGTTCGCGCTGGCTAGTTGGTTAATATCTTGAGCCCGCCCGTGCTTTAGAAGATACATAAAGCCTACCGTCAAGTCATGGTGGTCCGGAAGTCATGAATTATCATCAGTCACAGACCATCGACATTGCTGTACACTGGAGTAGCAGTAGTTATGGACCAGGTCAGGCCAGATCAATAAGAAGGGAAACTTCTCTAGTAGGGGGTTGTAATTTGATTGTGTTGTAAAGGAATAGTGTATGAAACTTACATATTTTATTGCTGATTTAGTGAACTCTGATCCGGTAATCGTTGTCTCTCAGGGATGTATTATGTACCTGGAATGAAATAAAAATGTAAATTTCCTGAACGAGACTCGGAGTAGATTACACAAAGTTATTTCAGTGTGGTTTAAAAGAAGTCGACTCCTGCGACTTATTAGTTCTGACCAGGTTAAACAATTGATTATTACAATAATATAGCCGCAATCTTTAAAGTTGGCAAAAAACATAATTAAGGTGGTTTTAAAAATCCTTGTTACTCTTTACAAACTAGTGTATAGAAATGCTTCGTGACTGTCAAATGAGCAGGTGGAAAAGTGTATGAAAATATATTGTTGGTATGTTGTTTTTCTATTGTTAATAACTTTATTTTTAACCCTGCACACGTAATTTCTTCATTCAGCCAGCGAAAACTTACGAAACTCTGAGGCAGATGCACCTCTGGACCTCTGGCAAATTTATTTCTGTTTCCCATGATAATACCGTCTAGTTATTATAGTGAAGACACACCGCTGAAGCAAACATATTCAGCCTTTTCTTTCCGTCGTTGAAGATATCTTGAGAAGATTGATTCCCAATTTCTATATGTTTAGGCTACAGCTAAATTTAAGTTGGTAGTCGGTCACTTTCTTTTCTCTTTAAATAATGTATCATTTTGTACCTTTTATAGAAATACGCATCAACGTTTACAGAATACCTAAAGTAAAAAAAGTACATAAAAAAAACGGTTGTATATTAAAATCCGAGGTAGGACAATTGAGAATGTTGATTTCTTAATTTTATTGCTCACCAAATATTACATGTACCTTATGCATTACATCGAAGTATGCATAAGTTTAAATTAGCATTTGAAACCTCTAGTATGAATTAATAAGTAATATCATGGTACAATCTGTAAATGTTTAATCGATTCTAAGCGTCTATAAATTTACATGCAAAGTCAGCGTAATGTAACGTGAAGTAACCTCGAAGTTCTAGATATGTTAATAAAGGATTTTAAAAAATATATTCATTGTTCGGAAACTTTAGACAATCAGAGCAAAATGTATTTCCGAATTATTATGAGAAAAATTTATTCTTCTTTGCGTTGCAATATTCATATATTTCTTTTTACTTGGACATGTTTTTGAAGTCGGTTTTATATTTTTAATGTTGTTGAGATTACTTGAAACTTTACATTTATATAGTATTACAATCCTTCCGAATTACATTTGGCTAAGAATGGATTGTTAGTAGTATCTGAGCTGTGAACTTAAAGTCGGTGATAAAATCATTAACCAATAAAATTTAATTTACACAGTGTTACCAACACCGTGCAAGTCTATTAAATAAATGATTTGTGACGAGTTTTATACCCTTCACGATTTACTACACATCCAACGCTTGTTTATTTGGTTGCTGGAGCTGAACTCAATAAAATATCAATTTTATGACGTTAAATATTCTCTCAGCATTATACCAATAAGCTATAAAATATATTGATTCCTAATTTGTGGAAATAATCCAGTGAACTAATAACAGCAGAACGACGTTGGGCTTAAAGCTTTTTGTACCGGTGAGAGGGCGCCAGTTAGAAGGAGGCATATGTAAGGAGAAGTGGACACCGAAGGGTTGGTAGGTACATAACCTATGGGTTTCCTCAAAAGTCCTAAATATACCAAATCGTTATGAGGAACATGAATATGAACATTCTTGAAGAAATTGTGTTGAAAAGTTACACGTTGGAGGCTTCTTTTTCGTACGATAACCTCTGTTGCTCATGGTGAACAAAGGAAAAGCCAATGGTTAGGGAGTCTTATATTATATATATTTCGTATTATATGTATTTCCTATTATATCCTCCAAGAATTTTCCATTTTATTCCTTACAATCTACTTTTCAAAATCGATCGAATTTTCTATAATATGTTATCGTTGCAGTGCTGAAGAGCCAGTTATCAACTGATTTTGATTCACGTCCACTTGCTCTATTAATAATACTTAATAACTTGAATAGCTTAATTCAGCTTATAACGTCATCTATTATTGAACTGTAGAACGCCATTGGTAATAAATTAGGATAAGCGTTCTCACACACGGCCAGTAAAATGTCGAAAATATAGCTGGTCGTCCTTTCTGCGTGTCGGTAAGGCGCAGTAATGTCATAGGCACATTGACAGGTAGATTATAACGCTTCGGGCGATATGATAATGTCGAAATCTAATAATTTTAACTATAAATAACGGCATTTTAGCCGTCCGTTTTACATTTAAATCATTTGAGACGTCCGTTAACGTGCATTTGGAGATGTTAAAAATGTTACTTTATTTGTCTTTTATGAAATAATTTATATGAATTTTAAATTGTATTGAATTAGACACAGTGGGTTGTGTAGTACAATAATCGTGAAGTTACTCTGTGCGACGTAACTGAAGCAGTATTCGTAAAAGACAAACTTTAGAATATCGCATTCAAAAATTCTACGCCTTATACCCTTTATTACACAGAACACCGTTATCATAACGCATCGAAACCGGCATAATTATTATTTACTTTTATAGAGTGTTTAATATATTTCATGATTGCTAATACGTATTACATTATTCCAGGGATCAGTTTTCGTACTTCTATGAATCAGATAAGTATGAAATATGAACTAGATATTGATTATTATCCATATTATCTTCTATTTTACGGGAATGGGTCCTTTTCCCGCGAGTAACTCAGACAGCGAATCATAATATTATAATGCGACATGCTAAAATGAAGTTAACCGATACATCAATCTTTAGATATACATAGAGCCTATCTATATTATAAGTTTCACAAAATATTTTATGTACACAGATAACAGGTGTAAGTTTCCGTATTATTCCGTAACGATTATTCATTTAGTATAATTCTTATACCGGTTCTAGAATAGACCTTACAAAGTAACTTCCGTAGTCACTTCTCATTTAACTGGCGATAAAGATCTCATCATTAGTACATTGCCCTTGTTTAGAAAACTATTTGATTCCAAGAGTAACATGAAAATTCCTTGAGTCCGTTTGTCTGCCTTATAAATTATAAACAAGCACCCCCCGTGGCGTCCCTCGTTAATTACCAGTAATTCCACCGATCAAGTCGCTTCGGCGATGACTTTATACAGATTGCCTAGATTATAGGATTTTTTGCTTCCCTTAGTCTTAATTTATGGCTTTTATGCACTTATTTCTCGTTGTCCGACAATAAGAAATAAATAAAGAAAATGAAATAACATCTAACTACCAACCACCGTCTCAAAAGAAAATTTGATATGTATGCTGATTTATGTATATCTTAATCCATATCCTGTTCTATAAACTGGTTCGAAAATAGTTTTTTTTATTAAGTTAACAAACCAACGAGCGGTCAAGTTACCTGACCTACGAGCCTCCGTAACAACAAAAACATCACTGACGTCACATCCAGTCAAGGTGGAAGTGGAAGTAGAGACCCTCTTATTTCTGAATGTTCGACATTGCAACCGTCCGAAACAATAAATTTTCAGTTCATTCTAGAAGGACGGTGGCCAGATAGGTAAACAACCTTAAATTAATGCAGCAGTGCCAGTAACCCAGCTACCTTCAACAGGACGGACCGCTTGCCTTAGTCTTGGTTGTTATTTACTTGGATGTATCACGAGCAGCAGAAGTCGGCTTGAACTCAAGGACGGGTGAAGTCATTTAGACCACTTAACGTCAATCCGATACATTCTTCTACGTTATTTTTGTATAAAATTTCAAGCTATGAAAATGTGACGATTCGTTGTACCTGCATCGAGGATATACGTAATTAGTTCTTGTTGTACGTCCTAAAAATCTGACTCGCCCTCAGTAACTTCTGTATTGCTTTTATCGTCTTCATTAATTTCTAGAGCAGGATCATGATTGTCTTCTAAGCTGTCGTCAACGCCCCGGTGTTATGAGTGGTCATAGTGAATATAATATTCTTTAATAACTCATGTAATGAAAGTAAGTTGTAGGTAGCTCGAATTGGGATGTAAATATACGCCCTAGGTGTGTAAGTGTTTACAAGGGGACCAGTAGATAGCGGTAGCTATTATTATATTATTAGCTTATGCACCAATAAGCGTTCTTAATTTTAGTTTTTTTCTTTTCCTCTTTCAATAATGTTGGTTCCATCGAAGATAGGTTTAAGACATTTTTGTATATACTTATTATTTTTAAGCTTAAAATTTTTGCTGAAGGTGTCTTTTTTGGTGTCTTTTTTGGTCTTTTGGTGAAGGTGGTCTTTGTGCAAATCAATTGACTACTTTTCTAATTAAAATCTCACAAGCTTACCTTTAGAACAAATTCAAACAACGCTGTGGCTTAAGCTATTTTGGGCAGAAATGTGAGGAAAGCAATTATTTAGCTTAACGACAAACCAATTTCCGGGTTTTCAATTAACTTACTAATGAAACCGAAACGATCACGTGCCCATTTGCGCTAATATTTCTTCTAAATGCTCAGTCGTGAGCACTGAAGTATTGATTATGATTTTTTTATGAATGTGTCTTACGTTGACAAGAAGTATTACCGCTTTCCTGGCTGTCAACATAGCGAAATTCTTTGGCTTGTCCGATTTATTATACATTCAGTTTTTTGTGTTTGTGTCACATTAGTGTTAGCGTACAACGACATTTGTTCTCACGATGTTTTTCAAGATTTAGCTCTAGATAAGCATAATCGAACGATAATGTATGTCTGGCGATATCTCGTTTGGTTTGAGAGGTGCATCGAACGATTTCCAGATACCACGAGCTAGATTGACGGCCGGACGTTAAGCGGGCAATCTTGTACATTGTAGCTAATTCTAACATCGTTACCAAGGAGACCCGTCGATAAAGCAGAAGTTGTTGTAACTAACGATAAGTTTTATTAAATAGTTTGTGTTATATGACATCGATATGATTAAAACTAATAAGCCCGATACTTTAAATCTTGACCAACTTAGTCAATGGTCTAAAACACTTGCAATATAAATCGAAATCTCAAAACTCAGAGCTGTAGAGGATCATGTTAACTTGGTTATATTTACAATCGTTTATCTTATCTTTATTTAAGTTTGCTTTAAATCAAATATTCATCACTAACTAGAGAGCAAATCGCCTACCTATGCACCTCTTATGATTCAGAAGGCAGGAGCAGGCTCCAATTATTCCGCATTAGACGGAGCACGTCGGAATATATTATTGGACAATATATTCACGCCGTGGACGTGCAAGTGTACGCCGTGCGTTTGGAAGATGAGCATTTGAACCGTGGACTTAAGTCTGATTTTAATTTCGTCCCGTTAGCTACATTACATTGACTGAACCTATGCGGTTTACTGTAGGGCATTAATCTCTTCCAATTGTATAGGAGAACTTGATTGTCAATTTGGATGGGATTCTTGAGGGTGTGAATATTATAAGTTTTAGCTGCAAAGGACCAAGTATTGTTAAAACCACTGTAAAGCACATAATAACGTTTAAATACTCTCACATAATAATTTAACTGCGTGTGTTTCATATTTAAAACATCTTTTTTATGCCATGATTTCTCGAACTACATGATATTTAATACGCGCAGTAGTAGTGAGGGAGGTACTTGTCTTTTATACATTTAATAATTTATAAATGTAAATATTTTTTAATATTTGATGAATTTAGTTAAAAAGAAAGAAGTTCTACTGGTTTAATTGTAATAGAATTAATGTCAACTCATTCGGAGATTTTGACTGTATTTTTTATAAATTTGTCTCATGGCGCTGCACCTAAACGGCTTCTGCAACAGGATGCCAATTAGAACCCAACTGCAGCTATAATGATGTCTTTACTAATAGACGTCGGATCTTTAATATTTTTATGAACAAGCTATAAGTGAAATCCCTCATCTAATCAAATTGACTAATTAACATTTAAAAATGTATTTAAAGGTATTTCGAAGCCTAAGTCCACAGTTTCCGCGCCCGCCGCACTGCTACCTGGTGATGTATTCAGTAGATGCGATCGCGCGATTGTCGCGATAACAATCGCGATAAGCGGTAAAACAGTTTTTCTATTCATTCTTCACTGTGTTTATTGTGACGACACCTAGCTAGTGTGTGGGCGGGGACGGTACTGATCCTTATTACAATACACACGCATGTCAAGTATTCTGGTTTACTATCTTATTATTTATGTAACGAGCATACGTACTTAGCGCCCCTCTTCCAAGGGGGATCGCGTCCGATGACGGGTTAGCCAATATCCAGAACCAACCTCGAGTGGTGTTTAGTGGGTAGGCACCTAGGTTTATCGGGAGTCCCACATAACCAACATAGCCGGCTGCGCTGGTATGCATGAGCCTTCACCACCGCCTCGCCTGGGCGCAAGAAAAAAGCATACGGACCAGTGATCGGTGGGCGCCGCTGTTCGTTGAT
>DWPT01008571.1:0-10128 GCA_018251895.1 Agathymus mariae mariae
CTACTTTCACGATCACGATCACGATCACGATCACTACGGAGATGACTTACTCGAGAGAGTACGTCGGGTTGTTCCGACAAAGACTCACAACGGATAGAGGTGTCCGTCCGCTGCGGGAGCAGAATCGGAACTGGCCGCCGACCGTACACTTCAAATTTTATACCCCGTCAAAATTTTATGGTCTAAATACACTCTACACTTTACGTGGATACCTTTTTCATACGACGAAAAAGATGTCACACTTACAGTTAGTTAAAGAAAGAAGAAAGTAATACATAATACATAACATGGAGAGAGTAATGTTTGTCCTGGAGTGTTAATTACTTTTCTCACTGTCATTATGCCACCATACCACCTGTAATGTATGAAACTATAACTGTAGTGTTCAGGAGCTTTTAACATAGTTCTCAATTCTGTATTCACGAATCCAACTACCCTCGTTTCAGGGGCTCCAAATCCTCAACCTAATCCTGTGGTAGATTTTGACACCACTTTTGATAACCCCCAAATTTAGCTCGATTATTTTACGTATCCTAGGCCTTCGTCCAATCGATGAACCTGAGAAATATTTTATACAATCACATCTTACAATTAATGTTAATAAAAATCGATAATTGTCGCTGCACATAAAAAGTAAAATCAATTTATCAAATCGTATACTTAATTTATGATGATAGAAATAATTGGATTTTCTAATGGAAAGCAAAGTAATGATTAAAGGAGATGTTTCACAAATGTACGGAATCTGGACGGCGCCATGTACAAGTTGTAAAAAATAGTATTAATCAAAAGCTTTCCTTTATATTCAAATTCCTGATTTCAGCTTATTTTAGTGTCAATAATTCAATTCGTGAATAACATATTGTAACACTGAAACATAATGGCGGACGGCAGATTTACTAAATAAAAATGATTGGCAGAGAAGACAAACACGGGTATCTTACTGAGAATAAAATCTAATAAAAGATACCCATAAATAAAACTGTACCGAAATTAAAATTGAATTATTGTCTAACGTAAATATAGATTTTCAAACTTTTCAAACTCCACAGATAATTCATCACAGAAACGATATTCGACAGTCCCAATTGCCACCATATTGTTGCCATACTTAAAAACTAAAAACATAATATATTTAAATTAGTTTCTCAGAGAACTGCTAATTAATATTTTTTTACAATATTTTTCTGTAAATTTGTTTATTTTTATCTAATTTATGCCAGACTGTACAAAGGCTCGCCCAAAATAATACAACTCATGAGGTGGCAAATAAAAAAATATTCAACATAAATTAAATTTATTTCAATACAAAACGATTTTCTTCCGCTAGCGGCTTCAGTGATTTTCTCCTTCGAGTACATCAGTTGCCAAATTGAGAATTGGAAATAAAAAAGTTTTGCATAGCACACTTGGCACAGGAGTTGGATAAAATCTGAAAAGAAACTGAATGATATAAAAAATAAATACATTCTCAAATATCTTCAGGTCTTGATATTCTTAAATACATTTTTGACTTCAAAACGGAGGTTCAAAAAAGTTATGTGTCATGTAATATCAAATATATAATTTATTTACAAGGTAACAGTTTGACTTTCTTTCTAGATATTATGTAGTATTGTAATCTTAGATAATAGCTAAAATATAATGAAATAATAAGTATAGCGAAATCTTGTAATAACGTGTTTAATTTAGACTCTGACCCTATCCGAAATTATTGGAAACTTTATTTATCGGATTCGGATATAGATTTGTTTCGGATATCCGATAGTATCGGTTACGCTTACGGAGCTCCATAACATAGATGTTTGTTATTAAGTTTCGGATAGGGGCAGAGTTTTAATAAAGCACGCTATGAGTGGTTTACGCTGACCGAGTCGATACATTAGCCGCAACATTCTCATTTAAGACATTTTTTATTGTTTGTTTTTTCTGTTATCATGATACCTCATAAAACCCAGAAACAAAGTCAAACTTTGTAAGTATATTATATATTTTTTTCAAGTCGAAAATCATCTAATATCTCAAATTATCCGAAACGACCCGATTATCCGTAATAATGTCCATAACCGTAACCGAAACCGGTAAAATACTATTCATATATCCGTATCCACATCCGGATCCGTAATTTCATATCCATAATACCTCTGATTAAGAGTACAAATATTGTTAATAATATCAAGAGCACTTACTATCCGTACTGAGCGGTAATGCGAACGAAATGTATTTCGTTGTCAGTTTATCCTCTTCGTCCAATTTAAGTTTGTACTAAAGCGTGAGAATTTTAAATAAATTTTAACTTGCTGACTTAGATAGTTTCGATTTTTTATCTCACTAATATCTATTGTAAATGTGAAAGTATGTTTGTTGTGTTTGTCCTTCAATCGAGTTCGAATATCTAGATAGATCGTTACCGTATTAGTTAAGTCCAGAAGTGCATTATAATGGTAGAGTAAGTAGATATATAAGTAAAGTTGCGAAAGAAGTAATTTGGCAATAAAACTATAAAACAGATCTGCTTTATGCACAGCAGTAATTAATTGGAAGTTCACGAGACCTGTAAAGACAGTAGAATTAATAAGTTTACAACCATAGACAATTGTGCGAAACATCTGTGGCACGTAGCTGTGTGTTCATGTAAAATATATTTTTTTTTTCAAATTATATTACCGTGAAGTATCAATATCGTTGTCATTTACTGTCCGCTATTTGTGTATACATCACACACACAACGGTGAAGCAATTCAAGTTAACGTTCAGTTGTAAGTTTTATGACGCGTTTAACCTCGCCAGGTACCTACCGTACGAGGATAATCTGTCTGTCCTTAACCTTCATCACAATACATGATTATTAACATGGCAATTACAAACAATAATTTACACACCACTCATGTCAATGTGTTGTCGTAAACGTTAATCGTGCGAAGTACTCAAAAGTTTACCTTGGGGTGTTTCTACTTCGTTTACAGTGAGCGTCTGAATCTTCCATAGAAGTTGGTTAACATTTGGTAGTCAACCAGATCTGAAAGTCTTCTATCAGTTATAGACCGCCGTCAGTTAGGGTATCGATTCTACCGATTACATACCTACAAGTTACATAAATATACGAACACAACGGTTAAATACTGTATGACTTGTCAATTTCGTTTTAAAAACCGTTGTAAAAACATTGTTTTCGGTCTCTGGTAACGCGTTGTAACTATTTGTCTATTGGCAACTAAAGCCACAGTGATTGACTACCATGAAAACAATTAAAATCTTTATTTTACCTGCACCTTATCAAGTAGGTGAAATGCGGGTTATAAGCTCAGATTCTTTTGTGACGTCGATGCCAGAAATAGACGAAGGGTATGTTCGTAATTGCAGCCCGCTTGGGACCCACCTACCAAGATTATATGTTATGAATACGCACATATGTACTAACACATTTTATATGTCAGATCTAATGACGTAGATAAATGTGTATTCGTCTCATAGCCTTCTGAAAATAAAAGTTAGATATTGATTAAGATAATCACCTAATCGAGTGCAATTTAAGTAGTATGTTATTAACTATCTGTGTCGACAAACGTTATTCAGAAGTATATTTAAATTTCAAAAATATTGGTTTACTACTAATATGGTAATAATTTAAAAAAACCTTCCCGTAACTAATCATTGCATACATTCTATATAAATTTACAGACCTTTATAGAGGCACCATTGACTTATCCATTACATATCGCCGACTAATTGACTATATTTAATTCTGCGAGAATATTATGTTTCTTTATATACGTAGTAAAAAGTTCTTGTGACTGAATTAACAAGTATGCAAGAAATAGAATATTCACGCGAATAGTAAAACCACGTTTTTATCTTAGCACAGAATTAGTTAATAGGATTCCCGTATTGCCGGCTCCTCATGATGGTTTTCATAACCACTGCATTCAGGATCTGTCTGTATACTCCTAATATGGTCGTGTCACCTTGCGATGTGCTTTTAGAAATCTGTGTCAAGCGATCCAGCGCTTCAGTGTTGCCAGTCTGTATTAGCGAGCACAAAGTTCTAATTAGCTGTCATTCAAATTGCCAGCACCCTCGTACAGATTATACCTTGCTTCATCTGCTCAAAGGTAAATGTAATGCACGAGTGAATAATAAGACCTCTGGTTCTTAAATTGCAATTTTTATGTTTTCACTGTACAAAAATAGGTAGGTAAATAAATAAACGTTCCAACATTTGCATGGAAAACACGATTATGATACTAAGAAAAACAGGTGAATTTACATTACTGCAGGTCTCTCAGGTTTTATTTTCTTCGGCGGTCGATATTTTAGTGTCGCGCGTCGTGTTGTTTTTACGGCTGTCAGATGTTATCTTAAATTTATTTTAATAATTAAATAATGACAATTTTTTTATTATATAATATTTATTATATTTTAGTAACCTTACTTAGGGTGGTATTAGTAAAATGTGTATTTACATATTTGCAACTCACTAAGTGCTATATTATACCATAATCTTAAATTAAATATTTATTGTTATTAAATTTAATTAAACCGAATTTTTTCTATCTTTCATTTATTTTCCTATGAAAACCGTCACGTGGAAGTAAAAAGACATCAAAGGAAAATTTTTATCTTGCGATCTGTAATATGTGTGCATTTAAAAAAAAACTAGTTATTCATTACTTTTCTAACATTTTCTATGGATTTTCTACTAGGATATTATTTTTCTTTATATACACAGTAAAAGGATATTGTGACACTTAACAAGCGTCAAAAAAATAATAAAAAAATCAATTTCCTTTTTTAAACGCAAACTGTGTATAAAAGTTGCTTACCATATCGATACAAAAAAACAATTTCGATTTGGTCGAAACATCGTGTACATGAGGAAATAAGGACGGCAAAGATAATCGCTGCGCTTTATTCGTTGATGTGAATATATTCATATTAAATTATGATGATGAACAGAATCCAAAGGGAATATCTACTCTGACGTGTAATTTTAAATAAAATATAGTATGAGCCAAAAAAGTTAATGTTTTCGTACTAAACAGAAAAGTATTAGATGTACAACTCGAATAGTTCTGGCACAAACTTGGAAATTAAATTTACCGTCTTATAACGTATTTAGGTGTTTTTCGCGAAGTTGGATATGATAAAAACATTTTAACAACAAATATAGAGAAGCTCCGATTTTCTATTTTATTTTTCTCTTCTCGATTTATGATTTTTCTGTATTTCTTACGGAGTTATTGCAACTAAGAAACTTTTATTTAACCGTTGGTATTAAAAGCTCACATACTCTAGCCCCTGCATAAAATTTGACTGTTAAGCTTGTTGTTAAGTCACTGTATTCAATAAAGACAGATTTAACTGTCAATAGTTAAAAACTATGCCTACTAATAATAAAATTGTAACAGGGTTGAATCTGTACATTACATATATTTTTAAAATTCTAATAAAGGTCGTCATTGTTAAATGTATTTTTATTGATAATTAGGAGACATATTTTTATTTTATTTTTGTTCGTCTCTATCTTACCAAGTGTCATACAGAAACCACTGACCAGATTTGGATAATTCTTTACATATCAGTCACTTAAATTATAGTTATAATTATTCCATTAAATAGGATACTTATCACTCCGGGAAATGTAATTATTTGATTGGAATATGCATTAGCATTTCATGTATTGCAGACTGCATTATGTACAGAAATATGACATCACAATCGCCCATGACCCGAGAACAAACATTTATCTGTCACATAAATGCTTGCTTCGACCGGGAGAACTATCATATAAAACTGTACCCCGGCCGCGAACGAATCGCGTTCGGGGAACAATTTCACTATGAATGTGACTGAAGCGTCGTCGAACTAAACCATTACTTAAGCCAGACATGTCTTAAATTATATTGGAGATTCCGAGATTAATCTCGTCCAGATACGATGCGATTCCCCCATCGATCTACGTCAAACTATTCCCTACGTAGCTTGTGGCTTTGTTCTTCGAGCCTCAGCAGTTTCATCCGCACTATACCAAAGTTTCAAGGATCGCAACTCGATAGCTATGGTTCACTTGTTATCATGACCTTTGTATATCTCGGATGTCTTCTCACAGAGTGCAGGGTTAAAGCCCTTTTCTGTCACTTTTGACTTTTGCGTATTGGTAATACATATTACATAAACTTGAAAATACCATCCACTGCATACCCAAATCTTAAATGTCTTAAAGCTCCGATCTCTTCTGCAAAGAGAAAGATTAAGGTCACAACTTCGGTTGTAGACGGGTTAGAATATTGTTGATTAAAAACAGCTTTACAGGTTTTCTTTCTACCTAATTAACACCTCTTAAGATTTAGTTTATCGAAATAATACTAAAAATAAATATAATTACGTTAAACTTTCACGTGCGTCCTGAATTATACATAGACCGTTTGACAGGTTAAATTGTTAACTAATAGAAATATAACCAGACAACTATGTAGATGTAGCAAACATTAAATAAGCTTTCCGTGCGTACCTACTCAACGAAAACGTGAATATTTCGTGATTTATCCATAAGTACATGAAGATACTGACATTACCTTTACGACAGACTTAATGACTGTATTCTTATTTATCGCTATTATTAGGGGAGAGATCGAACGTGAGTTGGAACGCAGTCACTGACTGATCTTTGTAATAAAATCTAGTAAATATTAGCAAAAATTATCTTTACGTTATAAATAATAACCCCACATAAGCAATGGTTACTTAGTTTAATCAGGCGTTTCGTAAATGTTTCTCATTTTGTTTTCTCCTTTTTTAGGCTCAATACACGTTTTAATAGACATAGAGACACTATTTAGTCGACTCTTTATGTATTTTATAATGATACACTGAATAGACACTATGATTATTTACATATTTATGATTATTCGTGCTATTTTGGCATCTTTTGTGATAGCGAAAGTACCATGAACTTGATTTGAGAGAATAACAAACCAAACGTTTAATTTCTTGTAGATCACTTAATACTATCACTAAACATTGGAAAAGTCTTCCCATTATATTTATTATTATTTATATTTTAGAGATCGTAATAATATCAAAGAAGCTTCGTTATTGAAGAGTATTAAATCGCTTTTTTAACTCACTGAACCAATAACTAAACATTTTACTTAATTAATCTATTAGTTATTTTATAAAAGTTACTCTTTTTATTAATCCCATACAAACTTTATTTTGCAATAATAAAAAGAAAACTATTATTTCCACTTATATTTAAAATTATTGCTTATTCTGTTTATCGAGGTCTATGAGACAGATTTGGACATGGACCTCCGAGGTCAACGCAGATATCGTTTTAATATATCTGGTAGATGTCCCCATTCCTCCAACGGAAACATCGATACCTCGACGTGATATGAATGGTGTGACCAGAAACAGTTGACGGATAACTCATATTGATATATTTTTCAAACGCAAAATATAGTTTTTAATGACATTTCTGTGGGAGTCAGCTATAAATTGTATGTACATTATAGATAACTTACATATTTATTTAACGAGAATTAAAGAATGATTTAAGTTATTAACCCAAAGGAGATTGTTAATAAAATATTATTGTTGTATGTAGGCCGTCGCGCTCAAACTTGTTAAGAATTTTATCACGTCCGTTTTATTTAGTTCAAAGTTATGTATGTTATGAATTATTGTTTCATGTTATTTTCTGTTTGTTTAAATACCATTTCACTTAATTTTAATTATAATAAGAACAAAGTAATATGTACGTGTGCTCACAAGTGCTAAATGAATGAAAGTAGGTCATATCGTTCCCAACATGTAATTATTTAAAATTAATAATTTGCGGTGTCGTCTAAACCTTCCCTTTTTTAGGCGTGACATCTTTGTGTTATTGGATTCAACAATTTTAATTGTACACTAAATCCGATTCAACACCGCTTAAAGCCTTTGCCTTAAACTCCCGAATTTTTCCATAACCGCCAGAGAAACCTCTTACGCGTTCGTTGACAGCCGGCAAAGCGTCGAATGCTCACTTTGTAGAACCCTACTTATAACGACTAGAGATAATTTATGTTGGGCTTCCCGCAATTTAGGTCGTGTACAAATTGTTTTTGGGCGACAATTTGTTGTGAAAGACTAAACGCGCTCCGATACTTCATACATATGATATATAAGAAACAATTAAGATCTAAGAACAAACATTTTATGCCACGTCAGAGAAGGAGGTCTCTTCGTTTTGTTGGTAGGTTTTTTACTAACTGAAGTATATCGTCTTCCCGGTGCGGGGATCGAATACCAAGCTTGTTTGGCAAGTGGACTAACCTTTAACCATGTTTGTAAATTTAATTTAATTTAATAAATATTAGTCACGTAAAATTATCCACTGAATAATGCTATACGAGTATATTACAGATTGTTAAAAGCATGCCGTAGATAATTTCGCGCTTTCTTGATTTCTAATATTTTAACGTTGTTCGTATCTTTTTGCTAAAGCGAGAGTATTGAGAACTATACACAGGAGTGGGTAATTTAACTGACTCCCATTTTACAACTGAATCCTCTGAAAAAACCTAGTGATACACGAGGATCTTAGGATGTAGACACGAGTTATTATTGACGACGTGGAACTGTTGTTAGTTCAAATAGTTGTTATTGAGGTTGTTACGTTTAGACACAGAGACTTGGTTGTATACTATGTAATGACGAGGCGATCTGTGTTTCAAGACGTGGTTTACCTATTAAGTTCTGCCGAACGGACACTTCCTGTGTAGTGGGAACCCGGAATGCAGGTATATTGATGAAGTTTTAGGCAAAAGTTTGTGCTCCGTCCAGAGTTCGATAAAATGAAGACAAATTTTATGTAGATTAATAAAAGTTAAATTCAAAATATCGGAGTAGGAATACGAACCACGAAAGGCCACATTGCTACGTTGTCATTGATAGAAAGCAATGAATAAAAATATATGGTTCCGTATGTCTGGTGAACGTCGCTCAGCTCTTAACCACTTAACTCTGATAATACTGGTGCAGTGGTAAGGTTCAATATCAGTTTGGTCAAATACCACTGTCGTTCTAAAATCGATATTTGCATCACTCATTATTACTAAGAGATTCCGTAACAATGCATTAAATCAATGGACACGTAATAATGAATTAACTGATCAACGCTTTAATAAGTTACCGTTTCATTTCGTCATGTGTCCAAATAACAATGAATGAATCATCGCATTGTTAACGTCTGTAAAATATAAAAATGAAAACATTAGCATTGTACGTTATTCGATAAGTTTCTTCGAAAATAATATTGTAGTTATATTGTCAAATTTAAACATCAGTAACGAACTTTACGATTTCGTCATGTCTGTCTGTTCTGTATTATTGATTACCAAGACCAACTTTCATCGAGTGGAACTGTTATATATCTTAGTAGATATAACGTAGGTATAATTCATACTAATTTCTAAATAGTATAAAGCAAAGTGAATACGATCACGATTGTAGCTAATTTATATGAACGTTCCGTCTGTACGGACGACGCGGTGTGCGTCGTCATTCGTCATGAGCACTGCAAAGGACTGGAATGGCTTGTCCGCGCCGTTGTTCCCGCCTACTTATCAGGTAGGAATTTTAAAGAGAGTGAATAGGCTTTTATAAATTAGTGTGTTGAACATCTTGACTTCATCACAGTTTACCATCAGGTGGGATTGTTGTAAGGATTATCTTATTATAGTCTGTGTCCATCTGGAATAATGTACCTTTCAAATGGTAGAAGAAACATACACACAAACTCACAAATCAGTATAGATGTTATGTCGGAGCCATTTCTCTCGGTGTCCTTTGATTCATATATAGACATACTAATATAAGATGTTTTTTTTTGTAACTTGTCGACAAATGAGCAGACGAGTTTTCTGATGGTAAGTGGTCACCGTCGCCCGGTGTTACTGAAGCATTTAAAAGAATGAGGTATCGTCGTATCATTCTCTATACATTGATTTACTTCATGATAAAGAGAATTGCTTTGTTATGGTTATATTCATCAACAAAACGAAATATTTATTATTTTACAAAATTAAACGGTAAGTTTGCAAACTTTGTAATAACTCTCCGGTACCAACAGTATTTAATAGG
>DWPT01008572.1:0-10128 GCA_018251895.1 Agathymus mariae mariae
AATCTTTTATTTTTTTTATCTTTTATTTTTATTACTTTTTTTTTTTCTTTGTTTCATATCTGACTGGCGTCCAATGACGGTTTTCTTTTTTTTTTTTCCCTAACAAGTTCAAGAAAATAATAATTAGGCTTGTAATACTATATAGTCAGATGAGACTGTAGTCAAACATTGAACTATCTCTGTCTCCATCAATTATCTACATCTTGACAGAAACGTGTAAATCACCAGAGAACATGTGTTAACCCACCCGCGTTTCAATGAACTACTGAGCCATTTCAACCCTTATCAAGTTTGTAGTACTTGACACTACATTATCAACACGTGCACTCGGCGGTAAGGTGTTCATTATGAACAAGCTTGTGCCTCGATAAACTATCCCTTTCTCGATAAATTTGGAGAAAAAAGTAAAGGGGTTAGTCTATATATGTCAGGCTTATGGACAGATAGAAAAATGATTCCCTTTGTTATTTTTTCCCGAAAATATATAGAAATATCTGATATTTCGTTGGGCTGTTTTCGTGGAAAACAACATAATTTGACTAGTAAGTTTCCGTCGCTTTGCTTCGAAAAACTAGATTTTTATATTTACAAATGTTTACCTCACCCAAAAAGACTACGCGTTGTTATTTATATGTTATATGGTTACTTTATTCATTTAAACCTTTGTAAATCACTGTATCTAATGATAATAGTTGCAGGAAAATTCGTCCAGTAGTTTTTTAGATTATTGACTTAATTGATTAACGTGACGTCAACACTGTAACAAGCCAATAACATATACATTAATATTCATTTATATCCAAATAATATTCTCAGCTCAAACTTGGCAGAAAAATATAACTGTAATCTATAATAGAGCCATAAGATGCGACCGGCGGTTGCCTTATGCATTTATTTTCTGTTTGTCAGCGACGTAGTTGTTAATTCTTTGGTAGAATAACTGTAACTGTTATCAAAAACAAATATTGTTTGGAGAAAACAACTGCTTTATACGCCGTTAAAGTACAGAGAGAGATATTATTCATTTCACGGTGGTTAAAAATATACATCTCAATTTAGCGCAGTTAGGTCGGGTTACGAGCAATGCGAACATTGCTTTACAGGAACAGTAAGCGTGGCAACACTATTTCGCTTGTAAGTAATTAAATTCTTGCTTTTTACTAGTAAAAAGCCTGTTTCTAACTTTTATCTTGTCTCTATAACTTGATCTTTACGTTCATAAATAGTAATTAAACTCGAATTAATTGTTGTTATTTTTAATACGCTGTTCATAAAGTTTTCCTGATGTTACACGCCTAATCCTTTCTCGTGCTTGTGACTCAATCAATTGGTAAAAATCATGTAAAAACACGTGCCGCAGTTTTAAAGCTTTAAAATAGTGAGACATAGAACCCGTTTTATTTACGAGGCTTAACCTCGTAACATAGCCTGTATCAATCCGGAATAATATACATTGATTAACATTTATTACGATTGAAGTAAGTGCTGTGGGTCCAATGATTATTCTCCGCATATACACAACTCATAAAATTCGCTCTCTCACTTTATAGGTTGTTAGGTTATTAAATCCTTATAAACATAATCACATACTAAAACAATACTAACGGCATATATTTGCCACATAAATGTTATCTTTTAGCGTGATTCGGTTTGGGTAATGTAGAGTTGATACCAACTGCGTTTAGGCTAGTCTATGTCTTTAAAATAAAATTATAAAAAAAAACGAAATTAATACGCAACATTGTATTAGATAACCCTACATTATAATATGTATGTATATATGTATGTGTGTGTGGGTGTACCATAAATGATGTAGAAAGTATTTGACATATTGTGCACGACAAGCTGACTTATCGAGATTTCTCCCAGAAAACTATTCGGAAAAGACAAAGTAAGAAAATCAAAAGTATTAAGTACATGCAGTTGTTATTTTATTTATTGTTTGTTAACATTTTTATAGACGAAGTAAATGAAGCTTTGGGTAGTGACAAACGTGAGTACTCAACTGAGTTATATAACTTCAACCGTCGTTGATAGATGGATGAGTAATAAGTGTTTAGAAGGCACAAGAAGCCGTCGATCTCGGTGTTTATCGTTAGATAGCAATATCAAGACCCGTTGGAGCCATTCAGATGGCATAAGAATAAGAATTTCTAACATTTGAGTCAGCCACCCACGTCTTCACCAATTCTAAGCAACTCATGCACCCCAGTTGGTTACGAGGGTGTCATTATCACAACCTATAATATAGTTATAATAGCATATTATCATAAAATCATTGTTATATTTTGTAAATTGTAGAATTTAAGAGAAGTCTGTTGAATTTGCTGATTTACTTTAAAATATAATCAATTGCAATATTTCCAATAATTTTGTCTTTGTGAAGTTTATAAAAAGCCAGAAATAACTTAGTTACTCCAGAAGCGATACCATGAAATGCCTCTATCATTTCTGAACCATTGATTCACTTAACGAGAAAGCGATCATGGAGATATTTACTGAATTACAGGGTATTCGGATGCATTGATAGATAACGATATGACGAAATTAAGAAGTTTTGATCGGTTTTTTCCTACCAGATAACCACGAAAAGAAACCACGACCCTTTTTTATAACAATTGAATTCTCTATGTGTAACTAGATCCTTATTCTATTGCCAACGTAAACTCTTTCGAATTCCCTAAGCTCAGTCAAAGGAAATTCTTAAACAAAACTGTCAACTTTCATTTCAACGCTTTGTGTCTTTGTGGTCAAAATGAAAAATAAATAGTTCATCTCCGGCATTGTCGTGGAGCGGAAGAATTTGTGGTGAACTTCCACCGTCACTTATGAAACTACGAGTCTTTTCAACTGCCCCACAGAGGACTAAGTGTCGAACTTAGTCACTCCTAGTTTTCTAAACATATTGTTTATACTAAACTTAAGTGATTGTATGTCTGTCCAATGTTTATTCGCAAATGTGATACAGATAAGTACATCAGAAATAAAGGTAGCTCCACCTAATCTGCAGTTTAAGCTACCTACCTTGTTCGTGCTGTTAGCCATCTGATGAGACTATAATCCCAAGTGCCGCCCTACGGAGGTCTCTGAGCACTACTCACTTTTAATATCGACAGTACTAATGCATAATGAAAAATCTTCTACATCTACAGGAGAGTGAATAAGCTTTTATAAGTTAATGCGCTCAACATCTCAGACTTCATCACTACTTGCTATCGGGTAGGATTGTTGTCAAGCATTAATTTATTTTAAGTAAAAAAAAAGTTTTTTACACGCATCCAAGAAATATTTTGAACTTTTTGCAAGTACACTAAAGTGTAAGCGAGTTTTCATTAACTCGCCGGCAACTCGTCAAGTACGAGTGAGATTGTCGAAAGTGATTGGAAAGTATTTACTTTCTGGGAGACCTAGATATCAAGCATATAAATAATGAATGAGATCGCAAGGTATAAACCGACTGTAATAAAAAATCAACAAGACACTCAGATGATAGAAAACATTGTTCCCTAATTGGTAGTGACACCGAGCCTTTACTAAGGGCTTGGAGTTTCAGTCAGACCGACATTTACTTCAAAACGAAATATATATTTTTTGCATTTTCTAAAAATAAATGTTTATTCGGATCAGAGCTGGTTATGTTCTAAAGTCCCAATTGTGTGAGTCCTGTTCTTCACATCAAATAAATTCTCATGCGCGAGGGTGTCAGTGCGAGCATATAATGTAAGCAAGCACAAGAAACTTTTAGAAAGAATCATTCTACAAATATCAATGGTTATTTCTAGTGATCATTTGAACAAAGTTGTTACCCATTATCAATAACAACAATATCCCAAGCCACAAAAGTTTTGCGTGAACGGCGCAAAACCACAAGTAAGTACACTAAAATGTACCCGCGTACTCAGTACTATTCGCAAATGTAAGTAGAAACATGATGGTTCACTGATGTATTCCCCCGGCTTACTTTAAGTCCATTACCGGTACAACACCCAACCGCTGATCCGATCCAACTTCCAATAACTTCGGCTACACACTAGCTCTTTCATGAGTTGAAATCCTGTGTGTCAACAGTTTATGAGTATAAATTTATTACCATTTTGTTATATTAACGTTTTATACATGAAAAACTACTTTTTTTTTACGGTAATAGCCGACAAACGAGCAGACGAACCATCTGATGGTAAGTGGTTACCTTCGCCTATGGACATCAGCAAGACCAAAGATGCGTTGTCAGCCAGAAAATGAGAAGAAGGTAAGAAAGAAAGTACTGGCTCTCAAGCTCCCAGCCGAAACACGACGAGTCATTTGGCGGCTGACTCAAGCAGGAGGGTGGTAGCTAGCCAGGCATGCTTCACTGAAAGGTAATAATACCAATAATAATATTAACGACTTAATAATAATACTGATAATATAATCTTTACGCAAAGCCCTACCACCAAGCAGGCTGGATTCTGTCGCCTCTTACGACACCTTAATCTCCCAGCATGGGATTGGGGGGAGTATTCTAGGCCGCCCCAATACGGCACCAACAAATTGCATAGTGACGTAGTTTCGAATGACCAGTCTCAAGTTTCTTATCCACGTGACAGAGACTCGATTACTTCCGACGCATATAAATGCAAGCGACTTTAGAAAGAGTTATTCTACAAATATCAATGGTTATTTAAATTATTATTAATTAGCTATTTAAATTTAGTGGTTATTTAAGCAATACGTAACATGAATGTTGTAAATTAGAACCATAAATAGCAAGTGACAGAAATTGATTGACACGATCAAATGGGTAAGTTGATGTCATTGTAGGATTTTGAGATATTTTTGTTATAATACCTATTTCAATGTTATTACAATGACAATATCATACAATAAAAAAGGCTCTATTTTTTTGAATAATTCATCGAATTCGATAATGTCATATGCTACTGAACAAAATTATACCAATGTCATAATCGATTAAATCTAAAGTCAATTCATCATAGCTCGTTTAGAAAATCCGACCATTTCCTTGTAAATATCACTTATACGAATATTTCATAAGGAGTCATAAAAACTGTTATAACATTTCAAGACTTCTTGCCTTCAATTTTATGTCTTTTGTTCAGTCCTTCCCAAAATGTGTCGTTAATTAGCAACTATGACTGTCGACGGGATAGTTCAAGTAAAATTTTGCAGCTATTTTCAAAAACGCCATTTATTACTGCGGATTTAAAATACAGTATTTTTTTTTGTTGAATTGGATTTTCTTTTTTTTCTAAACTATTAAGTACAGAATAGAATTTCTTTTAATCATGCTACGTAATCAACCTGGAAAAAAAGGTTTTTCACAAATAACAAGTACTTAATTCTGTGTTATTTGAACTAAACAAATTCAATATCAATATCGCGCAATAAATACGTTATATTTGATTAAATTTTGACAATAAGCTGAAAATAAAACCGCATCTGCTGAAGCAGAAATATTCGTTTCGGTGATCTGAAATCCGGAGCCAAAAGCAATTTTAATTATTTTGCCGATTCAAATCGAACTGCTGATAAGATATTGTATCTAGAGAAAGTTAATTTAGCGTGAAACATCTTCAGTAGGTATCCGAGATTTACTCGGACCCTTTTTTGGAGATTAATATTATTGAATTGGATTCGGATGTTCGAAAACATTCCTTCAGTAATACGTTTAGGTACCGTTTTGAAAAACATATTATACCAGTTTTATTATATTACTAGCTGTATACGGTTTCATCATTGATGCACTTAAGATCACTAAGATCGCTTTCCTAGCGGGAATTTACATATTTTAAGACACAAATATCACTGCAGGGACCCCTTTCGGATTAAGAAGGATCACGTACTTTTAAATATATACTTAACCTTTCACGTTTCGCGTGGGTAAGCTATTAATTAAAAAAAAACCCATGGACCAACCATGGATAAACCTTCGTTAATTATACTAAACATACATGTAGGATTAAATAAAAATAATAAAATGGTTGCTTCTTAAAATTTAAGAATTATGAACGGTGCATGGTAGTGATTTCTGGCAAGAAAAGGGTTGATCGAATGATGGAACTCGCTCTCTCGCAACGACGCCGTTATGTGGGAAAAGTATGGGAACATGCACTCTGTAATTTAAAACCATTAAAAAGCGATTAATACTGAAAAGTTCTATACGCTTAGACCGCAACCTATATACATTTCACTTGATTTTTTTAACTATTGTTAAAAAACTTCTTTTTTACCGTCTTCTCATTTCCTGGCCGACAACGCATCAGTGATACCTTTGGTCTTGCTGATGTCCATCGGCGACGATGACCACTTACCATCAGGTGGCTCGTCTGCTCGTTTGTCGGCTATTACTTAAAAAAAAAACTATAAGAAAATCGGCGCAGTTATATATGAGAACTCAAAATATAAGTTTTTAAGATATCAGTGTTAGTTTTATTGCATTGGACTTTGTTTTTACATTGTACTAACGGTTCGCCTTGCACTAATTCGAATTACAAATATATATAATTAAATAAATCTGGAAATATACCTTTCAAATGGTAATTTTTTTTTTAATTACCCTCCGCATATTCAACTAACAAAATTCGCACACTTTGTACTATTAGTATAGATAAAGATTTTCCATTCCCATTCAGTTAATCCAGTATATAAGCCGTATATAATTTGTCCGTTGTTTAGCATCCGTACCTATCTTCCTATAAGTATAATAAAAAAATTAACTGATCGTTTTTTGTACATTAAATAAATGATAAATACTACTATTATTATTATATTATTACCCTTATTAACGCAATACTCGTAGAACCCAAAACAATAGTTATAATTTTTGTCCCTATGTCCGTGCGTTTGTGCGCACTAATCTCAGAAAAGGCATAAACGATTGCTAATGTAAGCAATAATTAATATTTATAGTTCATTACATTGCCATCCATCCATAATTTAAAAAGTAATAAATTATCATATTTCTAAGTCATAGAACGAGAAAACCCCAGTCCTAAAATAATGCAGGTGCTATTTTGTAGCGTAAGACTTACTTTTCTGAAGCGAAATGATTTGCTAGTATAGCATAAGTTACTAATGATTCGTTAAATTTTCAGTTAAAATACAGAGAATAGTAAATATGTACTTATCAAGCGCGCCTTTGGAGTGCCACAATACAAAGTTACTATGTATCCAGTAGCGAGTGAAAGGGTAAATGTTAATGTAGTGCATGTTTTTGACCAAATGTTTATCTTGTATATTCTTATATGAAAATACGAAAACAATTACCTACAGCCATTAACGAATTCGACGCGTCGTACATAGTTTCGTGAAATGAAATATTGCATTTTAGTGGTGCAAGGGGTTCATCCTTATTCAAGTTCGAGATTGGAGTTTCAGCTTTGAAACAATATAGTCTTGGTTTGAAAATGAATGGGTGTTAACGGATTGAAAATAACACTTTACATGAGATTACCTTTATTTAGATTTTGACGACTTCGTAGCTCCTCTCGTAATATCCCTGCCTGATGAGTAAGGGTACCTGAGTTCGCTTCCCATTCGTGGCAGATTTATGTCCCTGATGAATGTTTCTTCACAGATCATAATTCTTTATTTAAAGACCAGCCTTTTCAACATTCAATACTTTCCAAGGTAGGATGTGATATGTATCTTGGTGGGGTGTGAGAGTCTCTATCCATCCAAGTACGGATAGATGGACTGAAGAATTTATCCCTACCTACTTAACTCTTGGTGTACTCTGCTGAAGAACAGGCAAAATAAGGGTGGTAGTTCCTTCGTTTTGAAGGTCACCAGGTAATGTAACACGCAGTTTATCCCCAACGTTTCCATGCACCGTAGTAGGTTTCTCCTCCTATCCGATTAGCTGTCACTTTTTCTTTCTCTAGAATGAACCGTGAAATATTTTAATGAATTTTGGATGCAGTGTTCGAGTCCGACAAAGTCAATATTTTTTGTTAAAATTACATCGAACTAATAAATTGAGTCATTCACGCAAAAGTATTACTATAAAGCCCATCTGAATATTTATGTAACATCTTTTTTACCAGTCAATATTTTAAAGATTTATGTAAAGTATTATATTAAAGTTGTTTTAAAGGTGTGCTGAGGAGTATCTTCTGCTCACTGCTAAAACAATTTTTGAAACGGTAGAAGAAACGAAAATATGACGTATTTAAGTGTATTTATAAGACACCTAAATGACTTACTTCTTCTTCTAACTTCGATTTTTTTTTAAAAAGGGTTTTACGTTGAAAATACTAGTATATAACAAAGGAAAAACCATATGAAATACCTACGATTAGTAAACTATTTTGATGTTCATTGAAGCATGAAGCTCTAAGCCTCGTAAGTCGTACAGGCTTGCTTAACTAACCTTATATAATCGTGCGTTTATCAAACGTATGGAACCTTATGTAATGTAAATACTAGTTACTGGAAATTCTCACGTAATCACATCTAAACCACTTAACGTGCTAGGAAATGGAGCGCAGCAAAAGTGCCTATACGGAACTCTATCGGGCTAATGGCATCGTTTAGTGATGGCAAACATGTGGTCTGCTCTAAATAATTACGTTATATTTCCAACCTATTATTCTTTATATATTGGCTTGTAACTTGAGAGAAGAATGTTACATAAAAAGCTGCAGTGCCTTTTGTTACGTGCCGACAAGCGAGCAGACGAGCCATCTGATGCTAAGTGGGCGTCGTCGCCAATGCACGCCAGAAATACTAAACGACATCGGCCAGTTTATAACCGATTCTCCGACAGTGTTATTGAAACACTTAAAAACATATTGAAGTTGTTTCTGGACTAGGATGGTGGCAGGGCTCAAGCAGGTAAAAAGCTTTAAATACATACTGTAAATTCAAAATTATTTATGTTATGTTAGTATCTATCAAAATGCTTGTTAGTGACATTTTCTGTGACAACCCCATAGCCCAGTTCAGTTCCCGGGGTCCCGGTTTCGTTCCCGGCCGGGACAGACATTTATGTGACAGATAAATGTTTGTTCTCGAGTCATGGATGTTTGTGATGTCATATTTGTGTTTGTCCATGCCACCCACTATTGATATGTGATTGATATTTTAAATGTAATCGTAATAAATAAATGAGTAGATGAATCACAATATTTGGCGTTACAATGATCTGACTTCGAGAGGTATTGTAGTTTGTGAGTTTATTTTTAATTTAAATAACTGACTAAATAGCAAACGAGCCACCTGATGGTAAGTGGTCACCGTCGCCTATTAACAAAAGTAACATTATGGTTATCATTGATACGTTACCGGCCAATAAATAAAGAAAGAAAAAGACAAAAAGAAAGAAAGAGAGTATCGGTTCTCAAACTCCCGGCAGGAGCACGATGAGTCGTTTAGCGGCTGACTCAAGAAGGCGGGTGGTAGATAGCAAGGCAAATTTCACGGAAAGAAAATACAGTAATAATCTAATAATATTAATGACTTAAAATAATATTGATAGTCTAATCTTTACGCGAAGCTCTACCACCAAGCAGGCTGGCTTTTGGCGCCTCATACGATTCTGTTCTGCCACCATGGGATTAGGGCGGGTATTCTACGCCGCCCCAGTTCAGTATAGAACACAGATTAATCACTGCGTAAATCCGTTGGCAGTTCCATTTAGGTTGCAAAATAATACTGTAATCAATGACATGTTTTGTTTTTGTAAAGATTTAGGAGTTTTTTTCGCTGTATATTCTCATCCACAATAAGTCCTATTGAAACAGTAGTAGACACGTAATATTATCTAATATCCTTTTACTCGTAGTCTTTACAACAGCCCTGTACAATTCGACTTTCAGTTTATAGACCAGTGCACTCGTAGACATGTCGATACCAACGAATGGGCCATCTCCGGTGTAGCGACGCCGGAAGAGCGCGTTCGGACTTCTCGCGTTGGTTCTTAGCTCAAGATTGCGAATAGGTACTGTTATGGGTAACTATATTGCGACTTCTGTTTATAATTTTAATCTTAATAGTTTATGATATGAAAGGAAATGATTTCTTTTATTTACTTTTTTCTATTTTAAATAATTGAAAAAAAAAAAAAAAAAAAAAAAAATTTTTTTTTTTTCTTTTTTATTTTTTATTTATTTTTATTTTTTGTTTTTT
>DWPT01008573.1:0-10127 GCA_018251895.1 Agathymus mariae mariae
GGTAGGCCCCTAGGTTTATCGGGAGTCCCACATAACCAGCGCAGCCGGCTGCGCTGGTATGCATGAGCATTCACCACTCTCCTCTCGCGCATCTCCGGAGGGTAGCCCTTTTTCCTTGTCAGGGCGCAACAAAAAAAAAAAACCTGTGTCTCTATTATTCAACCGAAGCTTGCCGAAATAGTGCCATTACACTGAAGTGAATTAGTGAAGTGTTAAAGTGTGTCCAGAACGGGAAGTTCACTATTATTTTAACAATATTTTATTCTGTATAGTAAATATATATTATTTTGCTATATTTTCTATCGTCTACACTGGCTGTATCTCTTTGGTGTTCTTTCAGTATATTATTAGTATCTTACATTAATTAAATATAATAATTAAATAAATTATAACTTAAGTCAAACATAGAACAATTATTTTTGATTTATGTTCTTTGCATGTTATATAATGTGTATTACATTCAATATGTAAAATAATATTAAGGAGTTTTATTATTTTAACTATATTAGAATGTTTTCTCAAAATAAATATAACAGCTTGGATTTCAGAAAAAACTTAACTGGACATTTTGACAGATATTCTACATATTGTTGGCTTTTATTGTATTCTCCGACTTATATATTTAGCATCTTGATTTTTGTCATAAAAAACTTTACTTTGTCGAAAACATAATCATTTGTTTTTCTTAGTCTGTAATGTAATTGTATCAATTTTCTATGGTCTCTTATTTTTGAATAAAACATTTTCAATCATATCATCTAGCATATAATTTAAATAAAAATTTAGGGATATTTTTTGTGTTCCAATGTTTTTAAAAAGGTCTTGCATACAACTGAACATAGTGTAGCACTTATCTTCCTCACAATTGGAGCATGGCATTTCTGTAATATATTTTTTTGATGTATAGGGGACAGGAGTTTCTATATCACTTGAAACAACATTCATCATGTCTCTTAAAACTACTCTCCTTGAAACCCTGAAAGTAAAATAATTTTATATAATTACATCTAGTGGTTGAAGTTATAATGAATTTAAGATATTCTATCACATGTTTTGTTGATGTGTTATTTATGATGTTCCAAGCACAACTTACAACAAAGTTAAATATAGGAACATTTTATATGAATAACATAATACATTAATATTTCATATTCATGAATTTAATTGGCAGTACCAAGTTAAATTTTTTTAACTGACAGCTACTAATAATTTTTGCAGTAGCAAATACTAATCTTCTTATCCAAGTTATATATTTCTATAAAAATGATTGCGGCAATCTTTCGATTTTTAAATATAAATTGGTTTTCCAACATAGAAATAAAACTGCCTACTGCAACATCTATCTACATATTGAATCTTTCTGTTTCTTTCCTTGGATCAGGAAATGCATGCAAAACTACATTATCAATACCTGTATAATATACAAAAACAAATTACTATATTTGTTTATTGATTCGGACACTACAAGGAAAGCAACTCTTTAAAAATAATGCTTTTACTTAGGATTTTCATCTTAACTTGAAGCACAACAACTTAAAGTACCAGCCATGTTTTGAAGCAACATAATCCCAAAATGTGAGGAAAGCAAAGTCCAGCAATAGTTTGCGATGGTCAATATAGCATAGTTTTGTGACACAACGAGACCGCCAAGTCGTTAAAAATATTATCAAAAATCGCAACAGGAAACTTTCCTAAAACTAGATGAAACGAAATGAGATTAATTGATTTTGACAGAAATATTGCTAAACTTTGGCAATTTAATACTGTAAATTTTTTGAATAAGACGCCTTTTCGTTCCACGCACTTAATATAAAAAATTATGTATGCTGTGCAATCTACGTTTATATATTTTTATATTTTACATATGCACTAAAAAATCTCTTACTTATTTTAAATATTGTTTTACATTAAATAAATACTTTTTAAAAAAGATTTTGAAAATTAAAACTTAAGATGTCTTCAGAGCCCTCTATCGCAAATTGATGTTACTATTTAACAAATACAATGTGCTGACTGCCAAGACCCTGCGTACAGCTGTCACACAATCTACTAATCTGTGTGTCAATGTATAATATTTGAGAAAGAACACTAGCTGTAAACAAATACGAACAAAAACAATGCATTTTCTGGATAACTTTGATCCAGAAACTTCAGCGCGTGAGCGTAGAAAGATAAACCGTAAAAGTTATTACATGAAGTAAGTTGATTAGCTAAAGGATGTGAGCTCTTGGTATATAATCTTAACGTTTGTAAGAGAAATTAATGCATTTATGTCATATTGTACTTTAGTCGCAAATGCAAGAGGATATACAATGAGCGTGGTCAAATTGCAGCAACGGGTAAAGATTTGTGCGATTGTTTGGACGTGACCTGTCCTGGGTGCCATTTTCCTTGTCCAAAATGCAATTCCAATAAATGTGGCCATGAGTGCAGGTACGTAATAGAATACTGATGTTATTGTAATTGTTAGTTAAAAATATGTATTGGAACGTAAATTCCTAGTTAATCTGGGCGTCGAGTAATTAGATAAGTCTAGTTTTTTGTCTATTTTAGGAAGATATTTTCTAATTCAAGGTTCACATGTAAACTGTGGTTATTTAAACTTGTACAAATAAGAGCAGACAGTAAACCAATCGACTGTTTTATTATTTTATTTTCCAGGGTCAACAGAAAATGGATGTATGACAAAATTGAAATAGAAGGCAATGATTTTGTTATAAAAAATGTATACAAAAACAAATAATGTATAAAATTTGATAAAGTTAATTTAGTCATTTGCTAATAATTTAAAAAAGTATTCAACTTCAAATTCTCCATCTTCTGGTAGATCAGTACAGTGTACACCATTATGCACAATATCTTTACCATAAAGTGCTCTAATAGAATCTGGGTACAATTGTCGACAAAGGTCCTAAAAATATGTTTTTTTTTAATACAGGCATTTCTTTTGACATATTGGTTTTGTGATTTTTGACATGTAGCACTAAAAAGGTTACCAACAACCAGATTTTATGTTTAGTAGACAAGTGAAAAAGTGATCTCTGCCACCCATAATCACTTGCAAGAATTTCATCCAAATTGAGGCGGCCTAAAATACTCCTTCCAATCCCATGCTGGCAGAACAGGGTGTTGTAAGTAATAACAAAAGCCGGCCTGCTTGGTGGTATAGCCTTCAAGGATTATATTATGTAATACATAGTGTTATCAGAAATAGGTTCTGTTCTGCATAAAACTGTGGAGTTCAATGCTTAGGTACAATAACAACAATGTACTTGTTAATCTCAATACAATTTCACAAGCTGCATCTTACGGCCTGTGGTTTGGGTACAATACTTCTGTATTTCGTAGGCCTGAGTTGTTGGATCTTGGAATATAGTTTTAAGGGTTTAGTAGCCCACTCTTAGTGTGATTGATGATGGATGTGCTGCAGAGGTGCAAAGCATACTTCACCTAGTTATTTCAATGTGGACTGAAGTAGGGGATAGAGGCCAACCCAAGTTTCAAAGAAACTGGAAGGCTTTTGACATTGCTTAGTGTCTAAATGCAAAATTCAAACTAAGTCTTTTGTTTGGGCAGTCCAACCCACTGTGCTTAATGACCTATCTTTATTAAAGACTTACTGGATCTCTGGGTCCACATAATTTTCTAAATTCACACACTATGTTCAAACTGCTATCATTACTTTTAACTTCCAGTGCGATACACTTTCCTTCCGCCAGATGAATACACATTGCCTAAAATTACAGTTGATCAACTAGATATAATATGTCAACATCTTATTATGTTATGCTAATGATTCCATTTACTTAATAGTATAGTTCCGTAACCGTATCCAAAACTACCGAATATCCGAAATAAAAATATATCCGAGCCGTAACTGAATACCGCAACCGGTAAAATATTAATCATATATTCGTATCCATATCCGGTTCCGAAATTTCAAATCCATAACATCCCTAGTACACACTAAATACAATACTAGACCAGATTTGTAGAATTTCAGTTTAGCCTTGCCTTGGAAGTGGATATTGAAGAGCGATTTTAGTTTCTAATCGACCAAAAATCTTTGAAAGGGCTTTACCCACTTAACGGGGCCAAGGCAACCTGAATAATGTAGTGTAACCTGCTGAACAGTTGATGGAGGTATGGCGAAAGGTTTGCCTTGTTGGAGGTTACTGGACTCGCTACATTAAATACAATGGCATTTGTGGATGATGATAGTTCTTTATGTGCTTTTTACCATGTGAATTCTACAAACAACTGTGAAATGGTTTTAACGAGTTTCAATTGCAGTGTCAGCGTGATATAAGCGGGGGTAACTTGCTTCTATATGTTCCGGTATTGCGTTTTTGATACTTTTGGTGTTACGGAAGTGGCGGCGGTCACCACGTACCATTAGCTAATTGTCGGCTATTGACATTAAAGCACGTACTCATTTTACTGTTCCTATAATCACTCACACATAACTCATATTAGTGTCCCTGAATTGTGAATGGTATGATCACACTGAAATGAAATATCACAAACCAAAAGGCTCGAGATTCTACTCCGGCAAAGATTTCTACTCCGACTGCGAATTGAAGACGCGTATACATACACCGTTATGCAGGCAGGGTTACAACCAATTGAGCTACAAGGCAGTCGGCATGTCAAATAATGAAGAAAAACCCCGATCGATCTAGTTTTACCAATGTTGCAAATTTGGTTACATATGTAACCAATCTCAAACTAAACTACACATTTTATTCATAGACGACCCCCCCTCGGGTTTTCATATTGCCCCGGGCCGAAGGTTTCCGTGAATCCTGCAAGGATAATGAAGGAACTGCAAATTTGTAGTAAGAACTATGTTTCGTCCAGTTCTCTCTTTACAGAATATATTTTGATTTTTACCCGCAGTGTAAGTAGTGTGTTTCATAAATGTATAAGTTTTCTAATGTTACGTCACCTCATATTCTGGTACAACTCCTTTGTATATTTCGTAAAATTCTTGTGCATTCAATAGATTTACAGAAAACATTGCGATTGCAGAAATATAAAATTTGTCGGATGTAGCTATTTGTTCGAGAATTGCTCCCACGTTGCCGTCGATAATCGCATGTGGTTTGATGACACAACACGTGCAATCTTTTAGTGTTGCTCGGTAAGGTATACGAGGTAAACCGTTTTCGTATCCAAAGAAAAGCTCCAGCATCTAGTAAATATTACACTTGGTGTAAATAATATAAGCAATTGGGCATTTACAATTTTAATTGAGCATTATTTAAAATTGACTATTATTACCTCTGTAGCATCTTCTAATGTATTACAGCCGTGTGCGACATTTCTAAGTTTATTCTCTCCATAAAGTCGCCGGAGAGTTCCGGGCGCAGCTTCAGACGGTTCCGTGGCGCCTAAACAATGACGCCATTTTTTTACAGCATCTGGTGCCACTAACTCTAAACCAATGACTTCACCAGCAGTCACGTAATCTATTATAATTCTGTGGAAATACAATGATGACCTAACGTGACCAATATATGTAGGATAAAAATATTTCTGAAGTGTTCAATATTTGTCACTCTCTCGGTACTACTAGCTACTGATAGCTGCAGAACACAACTTCCATTACCATATGCATACATTATTATAAATTATAATTGAAATTTTGCCAGTGTGTACTCTAACCTCGACTCTACTGCAGTGCAGTGGTGGTACTTTGTAGACACCCTAATCCGAGGGCAAGCATATTGTTCCTTGCTGCCGATGTTGCCAACATAACGTGCGAATATGCACGAGCATATCCCCTCCCATCATTGCTCTTAGAGGTATTTTCAGTAGCATTAGTTTTGTCAATTCGATCAGTCTTTCAAGATCAATGGAAACAGGTCCAAGGTCAGTGGTAGCCAGCGCAAAATAAAATCGACATCATCATCAGTTTGAATACAAGTACTATCAACACAGGTAAGATGAACACTTGTGAGAAGGGTATTCAATGCATAGTAGATTACGCTAGTACCTGATGTTATATGATGATAGTAGAGAGCCCAGTAGAACAACACACGAAATGTTAAAAAGTTAAGTATTTTATTTAATGCTTCCCTTGTACAAAACTACTGTAAAGTGCTCAAAATATTTTGATTATGCAGAGTAAACTTGATTATAATGTGACATTTGTGTGGGTTGGCCTCTAATCCTTTTACCAGTGTGTATTGGAATAGCATGGTAGTTTACACTGTAGACTTCTTCAAATATGAGAAGATAACTTTGTTCTACTGGCCTGTAATGAGTTAGCGGTCATTCTGAACGAACAGGTTAATAATTGAGGTTTGTAATTCTAACACTAAAGTCCATTAAAGTAATAGATACATACGGCAGCATATTATTTCCAGCTATACTTCTATATAACTCCATAGCAAAGTCCTTGCTTATTTTACCATTCTTCATTCGCACTATATGAAAACCGCTTTTCATTATGAATGTTATAATTTTGCCATGTGCGCTGGGTGGGACGGGTTTTATTAATGCAAACGTACTGTAAAATACAATCAACAACTGTTGCAGCCAAACACTTAAACTTACGCAACACTTAGAAAACGGTTTCGAGTTGGGGAAGGTGACTGGAGCTGTTTTTGTTGACCTTACCGCGGCCTACCAGACAGTGAATCTCAGGCGATTGTTATGGAAAGTGGAAACTATGACTGGTGACTTCAAATTTGTCACGATACCCCGAGATCTCCTCCATAACCGTCGTTTCTAAGTCTATCTTCTCTTCGATAAAAGTCGTTGGAGGTCGCAAAAGAACGGTCTGCCGCAGGGTAGTGTTCTGGCTCCGCTCCTCAATATATACACCACGGTCAAGCCCAAACTCGTCACGCGTTATTTACGCTGTCGACCTTGCCTAAACTTCCCAAGCTTTTCACTTTGAAGAAGTAGGGGTTAACCTCTCTACGGCTCCCAACACCTTCGAGTCGTTACTATGAGGTCAACTCGCTCAAGCCTAACCCATTTAAGACGGAATGCTACGCCATTCATCTACGCAACCGTCAAGCTGGTCATCGGCTCAACATTGAGTGGCAGGGCGTGCCGTTTGCCCATAATAACCACCCTAAGTACATGGGTACTGTACTTGATAGATCCTAACGTAAGGAACTGCGGATTAATTAAAAAGAAGGTCCATGCTCGTAATAACCTGCTCCAACGTTTCATTACCACCAAATGGGGAGCTTCACCACGGGTTCTGCGGACTTCAGGATTGGCGCTAGCATATTCTGCTGGTGAATATGCATACCCTATGTGGAATTGTTCTGCCCACACAAAGCTAGTGGATACAGCCTTAAACGAAACATGCCGCGTTACGGGCTGCCTTAAACCAAAACCGGTAAATTTGCTGTACCCATTGGCTGGCATAGCGCCCCAGGAATTCATAGGTCCGTGGCGGGTTCCGCTAAGAGAAGAAAATTGGGGAGCAACATACGGAACCCCTTACACGGGCATATTCCAGTGCGACAAAGACTAAGAAGCCGTAATAATTTTATCAAGTGTGTCGAGCCCCTAACAATGGAGCCCTCAAGTGCAAGGTGTAACCTCTGGCGGAAAGGAGTTTCCCTACCAAACCCATTCGTGCCACCTGAAGAGAATCTTCCGCCAGGGCATAAATTACCATGGCCATCCTGGATAATTTTAAATAGGCTTCGGACTCAGGTGGGCTGGAGCAAGGAAAATATAGGTGGAAATTCACAGACGGCACCAACTTGAGCTGCTTGTGTGATGCAGCCCAAACAATAGCTCACTTAACTGTTTGTCCCAACTCCTGCACACAACCGGATTTAATGGTTACCTTCGAAAGGGCCATCAAGGTGGCAGAATTCTGATCTGGAACCATTTAATTGATGTCATCGAAACGAAAAGAAGAAGAATACAATCAAGCGTGATAACGCTTACGTAAAGTTCTCCGATGTGTAAAAGGCGACATACTCGGCTACGTCCATCCTTGTGTCAAAGTCAACTTACTCATGGTGGACCCTGTTGAATAACAAATGAGGTAAAGGCAGTTTCTATTTATTTTTTCAAAGGCTATTTCCTTGTTTTGAGGTCCATGTACCACATACTAGTCCACTTAGTCTCTTGAAGGTACTCGGTGGGTTTTTATTATGATATAAATTAAATTTTACAAGGTATTTTTGACGAAAATGTAAAATTAATACATATCATGTATTATGTATTACCTTTGAACATTATTGAAAAGTGACTTCCAAGTGGCTGGTGCACAGTCTTTAATGTGCAGTAGTTTAGAAAAAATATTCACAATGTTTCCTATCTGAAGCATCTCTAGTTTTAATGGCGGCAATTGTGTTCGCCTAAGCAAGTTTTTCCCTTTTTTCGTGTCAATAACTTGAACAGAGTTATCGAAAGGGAAAAAAATTAATGATAATTCTATAACTTCATCCGCGTCTTCATCGTACATTTCACACAAAAATGTATATTTATCGAAGTAGTCGAAAACCTGGATAATTGTCATGTAATTAATATCACAACAGTAGTGTATCCTTATTACCTACAAATATGAATTTCTTATTTACTTTAAAAATTAAACCATGATGTAATATTCAAAGACAGAAACGTGTTGTAATCTGCTGACCGAATTCACCGTGTTTTCGATGGTACCAGATTCTAACACCAAAAAGTAAGTATATAGGTACGGATATGTATGTACACATTTTATCTACGAAGAATTTAATGAAGGGTTTACAATTAATCATTAACACTGTTTAACTTTTAAATCTATGCATGGTTTATCTATTATCAAACAAAAAAAAGGTTTATGCAACTACCGTAGGGTGTAACACAAACGTTTATCATGTACAGTAATTTGTTTTAAAATAAAATATATGTCAAGCACGTACCATGGTAATAAAGTAAGATTAATTATAATATTTTTTTCTTTAGCAGTTCCAGGGTAAGAAATATTTGAATAGCAGCAATTTAATGTCACATGCAGTTATTTTTTAATGTTTGACGTTATTAAATGGCCGATACAGAAATAATACTATTACTGTGTCATTAACAAACTCGCAGTTTCTAGGTTAATAATGTATTGTATTTAGATACGTTGTAGTTCATGCTTGTTTCGTTAAATATAATTTTAAATATTATGACTACATTCTAAAGTCAACATGCGGAACTGTTAAACTGTGGGAAGATAAGCGTATACACAGTGCGGTTATCAAAGACTGTATGACGTTTCTTCCAAAATATTAACACTGTGCGTGACGTTTTTACAAGTTTTCTGTTGGGCTACCTAATAATTGATGCTCGTGACATACATTTGCAATTAAAGAGTAAATTGACGTTAAGAAATAACAAAAAACTGACTTAATGATACCTTAGTAATATCAATTATATTATTACTTATTGGTTACTGGTTGGCATAACGTGACACAAAATACCAAAGGGCTTATAAAGGTACGTTACTATCAGTGCTGCCAATAAAATTTTCTTGATTCTCGGCATGACGTCAATACATTCCCCGAAATTCTTCGCTTTTCTTGGTTCATTCTCCATAAATTCTGCGATATGATATTTGTCGAATAAAAACACTTTTATACAAAATTTGACGTTATTTTTTAATATTACTTGTTGTTTTTACCACTTTCTTATTCATATTCCTGTTATTGAAAATTTCAACTGTACACACCAATAAAAAAAATCGACAACCATAAAGAAACTTTAGAAAATACAAAATCGTGTTCAAATGACAGATGAGCAGGCATTTGAGTGGTGTTGCCATTCAACATGATATTAGTAGTCTCGAGTTGTGTCTGCCAAGTCCTAACGTGATTATTTAGTTGTTAGTATTACCCGACATGAAATAGTTTTAGCCTACTGAAAAAATTGGTCTGGATTCCCGGAAATTTATGTCATTCTCAGTGCTCTCCCCGAGCTAACCCTTAATTCCTAGCAAATCGGGAATTTCCCTACAGTTGGCAGCACCGAGAACTATAGTAGATACGAGGTATAGGTAAGCACAAGGCATGTACGCTTGCATTACGTGGGAGTTTCAAAAACTTATATAGATATTAGATAATTTACGATTTGGAAAAAATATTTATAATGTATTTCCTAAGTTTGACTTTGTTTTTAGGTTT
>DWPT01008574.1:0-10126 GCA_018251895.1 Agathymus mariae mariae
AAGGATATTTTAAAACGTTGACTGCGTTCCTTAGTAGCCGTCGTCACGAACAGAATGCAACTAACATCTGTAACTAGCGGACAAGTAATATCGCACAACACAATGTATGGTAATAATAAAAACGATTCCACACAATACGCGAAAAATTTATAACAGTGTTGCAAACTTAAAACACAGTACAAATCCCTACCTAGTATTGGCTAATCTGCATAATATGAACCCACATACGAGTATGTTACGGTTGCGACATGGTCTGAGACTTGAACGTACATTCATTGTACCAAGCGTGAGTATCAATGGTTGAAAAAAAACGTAACTCATAAAGATGGCAGCGTGTAATTTTGGGAAGACACCTTGAGAGTTAAGGTTATTCATGCAACATTAACTATTTAAACGTAAAGGTACGAATCCATATGTATATGACTGACTACACGACACGCCTATAATGAATTAGCTGATGAAGCGTAGAAGAGACGAAATTTTTTAAAATTACACATCCAAGTCTGCGTTGTAATGAGAGATGAAAATAATATAGGTGTTTTACGAGTACTGGACGATAAATATCAACTGAGAACACTCAACGTTTTCAACGTTATGACACTGACATCGTAGTTGTTTTCCTCGACCTAGTCTGCTGCTGAGCCATCTAAGGAGAAGTATCGAGAGCAGGGCCACTAACTTGTTAACTTAAAGGGATACTGGTGGACCTCAAACAATTATTCTTATCTCATTTCACATTTCAATTTTTTATTTCACACCATCTGAGACACAATTATTGTTGATCCAATATACATACATACATATAAAAGTAGCAGAGCGTGGATACTACCAATACTTAAACAAGATTGTTTGCAAATAAATTACGACAGAATCAACTGTGCCTGTCGGTGCATATTTAGAAGTGTCCCGCACACGTCGCCTCTACATAAAGGCACAACACCCCTTGCTACATCATGCTCGACGCTGCGTGTCACGCTGTGCGCTTGCTCCGGTTCTCGACGAATGAGGTCTTGGGTCGGTGCATAGATGCTTAGGATAGTGTCATAAAATATGGTTTTAGTGTAACATCATAATTTGTTTTCTATACTACTTATAAGGATGTGTTAAGCGATTTTGAGATCGATTAACAATAATTTATAGATATGAATTCAAAAACACAAAAACTACGCCAAGTATCGTTTGTTGCGACACTCCGAATCGAAATAATTACCTCGCAACCGAGCGTAGTATTAAAAAACGGTTTGCGCAAGAATCGATCCGTACCTTGACACAGATAGTGCTCAAACTGTCGTTTTGAATACACAAAAACCGGACGCTGCCTTCACTATTTTAATACGATTGTGGAACTGAGCGGTTACAAGTGAATAAAAAATATAATATGAGGTGGGCATACATACACCTGTGTGTATTGTGCATAAAAGTAAAACAATTTGTGAATCTTTCTCTAATATTAAATAAATTGATTCAATATCTCTAGCTGCGTCTTATAAACAATTTAATATAGGTATATCAAGACCTTAAACTCAAACATTATTATTTTTCTAGGTAACTTCCTAGGTGACTTCCTAGGTTCCTTTTCATGGTTGACTCACTTGAACATCGTTGCAGCTCACAAAGATGTGTGATATGACATTTTCATAAAAACGTTGATTTGTTTGGTATATTTGCTATTTTCTATTAAAGCCATTTACGTTCATTTCAAGTAATCCAATCACACAAGTGTTTGCCTATGAGAAGCTCAGGAAATTTTAAATTGTTATAGCCGACAAACGAGCAGACGAGCCACCTGATGGTAAGTGGTCATCGTCGCCCATGGTCATCAGCAAGACCAAAGGTATCACTGATGTGTTATCGGTCAGGAAATGAGAAGAAGGTACTCGTAATGAAAATAAGAAGTAAGTACTCGTAAGAAAGAAAATACTGGCTCTCAAGCCATTTGCCAGCTGACTCAAGCAGGAGGGTGGTAGCTAGCCAGGCGGACTTCACCGAAAGATAAAAATACCAACAATAATATTAACAACTTAATAATAATATTGATAATATAATCTTTACGCAGTGAGATTTGCCAAAAAGGTTCAGAAGTTAAGTAAATCGGCATGATCTAACTCTAACTCACATATAGGTACATATAGCATAAATATTAGAAGATGGCAGATACGTTAAAGTTTTTCTTGAAGATTTTCTGCTGATGTAACACTACCTGCATCCATATGCGTCGCGATTGTTCCTCAATGGATTGCTTGGTTATAAAAAGTACTAACTGCCTTAGTCGAAATCTTCTAGCTTCAGCTGTTGAGCGTTGATGAATCAATCAATAAAATAAATTTTCTTTTCTCGTTTATTTACGAACATTTAATTATACGCGTTTGGGCTCACCGAAATTTATAGAGATAATGTGTACTTTGTTGAATCTCGATAATCTTCCTTCATATTTTTTGGTGGTCCCTGTGCATCAGAAATAAGAAGACAGTCGACAGATGTCAAGTCAAGTGACAGTCAAGTACAGACAACTGGTGCGCGCACAGCCGCCGTCAATCACCAGTCACAGTTCACCAGTAGGTATCTTTTCTTTTTCGAAGGAAACCGATGCCGTGGGAGCGACACCGGGTTATGTGGGATTTTTATTGCATTAACTCAGTACACGATCGCGGGGTGTCTAACTTCAGCAATGACAAGTGAGTGTAGTGCGGGGTAGTGCTGCCGCCACTCGAAAAAAATACCTAAATTTCTTTTCATATAGCTTTATAAAGTAGCTTCATAGCTGTATAGTTCATAGATGCCCCTGTTCAAAGCTGCCTCCTTCACACATACTTATTGTTCGGTTCTCTTTACTTCCGATTATTTCTATCTATATGTGTATGTCGATGTTTTTGTACCGCCTGGTATTCATTTTTAATGAAACATTTAAATTACGTATATATTTATTATATTAAATTTTTTCCAATTATTAATATCTATTAACAGTGAGATATCGAAACATATTCAACGCTTATAAATAGGTAAACACATATAATAAAATTCTGACTGATCACTATTTGTACATGAACGATATATGAGAATTATGAGAAAAACTATTATTAGGAGGCAATAGACTACAAAACAATAGTTGTTAAATGTTTTGTGTTTGTCTGTGCTTTTGTACGTGCTATCTCAGAAACGGCTTAAAAGTTTAAAGTTTTCAAAAATATATTGCAGTATGCCTCACTTAAAATTTATTTCATTGCAATCCGTCTATACATAAAAAAGTTACAAAACCCCGTCCTAGGCGAAACGAGATCATTTGCTAGTACCTAATAAATGCTCACACACTCTCCTCGCTTCCAAGATAGGAATGATCAGAAACTCAAGACACATGAATTATCTACCAAATGCAATCCGCCCAGCTTTCAAAGGGTCGAAAGTAAAATAAACGCCGGGATCAAACTTGGAACCCCTTTAGTTTAACGGTCAGAGTGTCAACCAATTGATTGTAAGGCTATTTTATTTTTGTCTACAACCAATTGATTAAAAATATAATGGGTTTTAATCATTTCTTCCGTTCTTTGCATTCCAATCTCTAAATACTTTAACTGATTTGAAGACATCGTCAGCGAAAACCGAAGGCAGTTCGAACGCTAGGAAGTGTCCACCGTCGTCCAACTCAGTGTTTCCAAGTAAGTTGATATATTTCGTCTTCAACAATTTGGGAGGCTGATAGAAGGGCTCGTGGTTAGCTTGAAGGACCCAGGTGGGGACCGGTGTGGAAAAACTGTAAGAATAGTTACTTATACTAGATAAAGGAACGCTCATAACCTTATTTGTCTTAAAGTCTCGACAAAGTTATAAATATCAACCAACAAATTTGATTGACTGACCACTAAGAAATATACGAGTAATTTTAAGAGCACTGTTTTATATCATAGTCACTTATGAAATTACTATTAAATACAACAGTCATCAAGCCAAATCGAAAGCCATAAATCAATACAAAAACTACCAACGCTTTGATATTTACTATCATTATAATCCATAACTGTTCCACTTTTGGGCTCGAGTCTATACTCGCTTAAGAGAAGCTTATGTGTGCCACGCTGATCCAGAGCGGATTAGCAAACTTCACACACTTTAAAAACATTATAAAGAACTCTCCACGAAGTCAGTCTTAAACGGCACCCTTCAAGTTTCTCCAGTTTTTAGGACACATGCTGCAGCGACTAAATTATAGATTAAAATAGTCTACATTACACATCATAAATAATATTACACTGAATACGCTGAATAGTTTAAACACTTACGCTTCAAGACCCAGATCTCTGATAGGTTTAGATAATGATTCAGCGTACAACCTCATGGAGGTCGTTATCGAATTCGAAGTCCAGTAAAGCATGAGATTATCGATGAGCTGTTCTTTCGTGAAACGAAAATTGAGGCCACCGTCCACGAGATCCCGGTTCTTCAATTGCGTCCAGGTTGAGAACTTCTCCAGAATGTATACCAACAATCCAGCGGGGGAGTCTGAGAGACCCACACCTGAAAATTCATTGATGTGTAAGTGTTTCCCATGTTGATGTTATTACTGATTTTTCAATAAAATCGAAGTTCTACATAACATACCTTTGCAACGCAAACCTCATAAATACTGAGAGAAGTCGGTTTAAAGAATGATGATATTTATGAGAGTTGTATGAAGACGCTGCTGTAGACATATTGACTAAGAAATTGGACATTACTTGCACCACTATCTTGGTATATAATAAACGAGAGTACTAATTTATAGTATACGGCTCCATCCGTATTTGAGTTGACACCAATCTGCCCTACTCCCATTTTGTAATGTTAAGTAATTGTACGATGCAATTATCCCAGCGTCCTCCAAAAGAAGACGCTCTTTTAGACAAAACTACCTATTAACTTACCAACGGTATCAGGCTTGGTGGCTTGTATGTGAAAATATCCTAATTCCTCTAGTAAAAACGCAAAATAAGTTGATAGTGGATACATTCGAGAGGCCTGGTGCGGTTCCACCACCAGGAACGGCAAGTAGGCACCTACAAGGGTCCATAAATTTGTGCGCGAATTCTGGATAAAACATTTTTTTACATTAATTAAACATCTTAGACAGAAGTCCCAATAAGTTTAACTGGAATCTGTTGCCACAGGCCCAATGGCTAATGTCAAACGTAAGAGATTGAGGTATAAGGGAGCTCCATCCACCCTAGATTGCAAGTCAACATCCCCTGCTTTTAGTGCACCCTGCTAGAGGTCCCTCTTGTTGCAGGTCGCATCGGTCGGTACCACCCAGTTTAATCCCGACGGTACTTGATTAGTAGTAGGATATTTTCCCTGACGGGTACGGGTAGCTACTTCCTTCTACAATAGACCGTAAAATTTTTCCTAAGTATTTCGGTCGCCATGCCGGAAAGCTAGTTATAATTTGGGCATGCTTTTTGGTAATAAGTGGTGTAACTGAAGTCCGTGAGTGACAGTGACCATTAGTGGTAAACGTTATACCATCAGAGGGCGCGTCTGCTCGTTTGTCGACTACCTTACCGAATTAAGTAACAAAAGAACTTCCGACAATAATTAACATCCCGTCCACCAATCCTTACTAAAACAGCGATGAAATATTTTCTATGCTCCTATAATCTTACCTTTCAATTATAAATTGTATGTTTTCGAAGAACTATGAAGTAATTTTTCATTCGCCTGGAGGGATCACAGAGCCTTTCCACTATGCAATAAAACATGCTTCTGTAAATTTACCGTTTCACTATATTCTCTTAACATGAGAGAGAAAAGTTAACGAGAGACTAACGAACGGGATATTTAATACAGATGTTCATCAGGTCTGGTCACTTTTCTTAAGCTTTTTGCATGTTTTTCATATCTCAATATTCGATAATTATAATGTATAATGTAATAATTATAATTATTACATTATTATTATAATTAATGTAATAAAAGTAATAAATATATTATAATAATTATAATTATAATCATTATCCAATCAACTTTTGCTACTGTATTCTACTTATTCCTTTATCATACATCCCCAACACCTACATACCCGAACAACGGCCATATTGCTGTGATGCCCGAGAATATCTTCAGGGTAGAGCGTGGCGAGGGCTGAAGCAATAACGGCACCCCAATCCCCCCCTTGGACGTAGAACTTTTTGAAGCCGAGGCGATTCATCAGGTTCTTGAATAACACTCCAACCTTGGGTGCACCCAGGCCTGGTCGTACTGCAGCCTATAAAATTATGTTTTTTTTATACATTTCAAGTAATTATTGCTCATGTACAGTTTAATAACAGACGTCCGAGAGTGCTGACGCCTTACATCCGGGCAGTTGTAAGTCTTTTAAGTGCCCTATAACACATTCACTATTGTAAAGATTCCTTATGTTCGTTAATTTAACATATATTTTTTTCTACTATTTCTTCTCAACTACGAGATTTCTTTCAATCATTTAACTAATACTTGTATTCCCTACAAAAATACATATTAACCTCAGTAGCTCGAATCTGAATAATATTAACTAATGTCAAATTGGCAAACCTTGTAACTTTTTTTGTTAAAGAATAAAAAATATATAACTTATTAATAAATAGAAATATCAAGTAGTAAAACTAAACAACGTTATTAAAATGAAAAAAACCATACAATGGACGGCGGTGGCCACTTATCAACATCTGCTCGTTTGTTGGCTGATTACATAAAAATAGACCTTTTATTTATACAAAAGAAGAAGAATTAAACCTAGATTCCACACTGACACAATAATCGACAATGGTATTTTTATGTTTTAACACGACTTTACTTACATCAGAAAACCCATATCCCGGTAAGCTGGGCACGACTACTTCAAAAGCGAAGTCAAACCCGTCCTTCTGCCGTGTTAGCAGTGGGATCGTCTCCATGAACTCCCGTACGGACCCTGGCCAGCCGTGTATAATCAGCAGGGGAACCACTTTCACTCCAGCTGGAACCTAAAACGAAAAATACCGGGGATTGGGTTAGTAATTTATGGAGTATAAAAGGCTCCATTCTTCCTTGAGTTAAAGCCAACCTCTCCTGCTCTCGGTGTACCCTACTGAAGCGGACGAGGTCATGACATTAAGATCCTTCTACTGCAACTCGTAAAGGAATGTACAAATCGATTTATTACTACCAGTACTCAAGTTGAATCTTGCTAGGATTTTCACCTTAATCACCTCAGCTACCTTTCCTTCAAGATTCAGTTCAATTCTTTTATATATATTTAGGTTCTAAACCAGCAAGTGTCGGTGATAGCTTCAGTTTAACTAATTTATGCGTGATAATTACTATTGTTTGGACCTTATGCTTGTTTGTTTTATTAATATAGAAACACCAGATGTTGATTTACGAAATCTACGAATAGGATAGTTCTAAAGCATTCGAAGGCTCTTCGATCAAAAATGGAAAGAAGAATCTTATTTATTATGTACTCTACACACCTTTTAGAACATAATGTAACTCAAGTATTCTCACGATTTCGTCATCCGAAGTAAATGATAATTCATTTTTAATACGCTCAGTATGTTAAACTATTTACATTACATTTCCGAGTGGTATGGTAAATATGAAACCAGTGACATGGACAACAGCTTCATTATATGGAAGAAGACGCTGGTCCTTGAAACACAATTTCGACTACCTTAGGGATCAGAAGATTCACAACTGTCATGTACATGTTTGGATTACAATAAAGAATTATTATTATTATTATAGTGACTATCACACCTCAATATTATATGTTCATAACTACTTCAATCAATTCAATATTCATTACTTACTTCAGGCTTGACTCTAATGAAGTGGATGTCCAAACCCTGTATGTTAGTCTTATACTGAGAATATTTATTGAGGAACTGTTCTCGTTCCTTAAAAGGGTACTCATCAGCCCAGTACTGAAGCCATCCAGGGAGCTGCGAACTGTTGAAGCCGTATTGAAATCCGATGCCTTCCAGAGGAGAAGTAAAAGGTCTGTGGTTCTTTATTCTGTCCCTCAGATCTTTTATCATCTGAAATAATAAGCTATAATTTGAAGAAATTCTTGATCTGAACACCAGACGAGGCTGCAAGTAAGAAACGTCACAATGTGTTCATCATCGTGATAGTGCTCAACGAGAGGAGGTCAGTCCCGACCCAGCCGCAAGAGATATTTAATGGTGAAAGTGAGAATTATGGTGGCCGAATTTTTTGGCATCGTTGATGACTTCGACCGAGTGCTCGAAAACGTTAGAGTTAACAGAGAGCGTAAAGGAAAAGATGATGAAGAATCTAAATTATGGAATCCGATAGTTAACATGTATTAGTAGCTAGATTCCATTCTGCTATTTTAATATTTCTCATCGAGCTATTCAATATAAAAAATATAATTCGGTCTTAAGTCACTAGATTTAGTAAATACTCGAACATAATGTTGATTATGCCAGCTAACTCGCATTTATCAAACCCACTAAAGTCGGGGAGCCATTGATTAAGCTGACTCACGGCTACTTTCTTAGCTGAAAACACGTGACCTCGAACAAAAAAATACTTGATCGTATTTAAATTTTAGAAAATTTCGATCAAGTTGAATGAGTTGATTTAGAGATCAAAAATTCTTCTTACCTCATCACTAAATTTTATTTCGAAGGGTCTGATACTTTCATCCTGCTTTCCTTTTAAATTTTCAGGCCCCCACCATTCGTCCGGATCTAAATTTGGGCGGTGTTTATCCTTGTTTCTCGTTAGAAGTCTCAGAAGCACTGCGAGTACGAATCCTATCAGGACCGCCAACCAGACTGAGCAGGACATTTTCAACGCACTAAAGAAATAATAAAGTTTATAAAAAATAAATAACACCTTTTTACCCACACAAATTAAAAACCAGAATTATAATTTTATTAAAAGGAGAAAGTGACATCTATGATCAAACAATGAAACTATTTCTCTATTCTATTTATTTTGAAAACGATGACCTTAGTAGGATTACCAGGCCGCGGCAATGCCTGAATGTGGAAATGTTAATTTACACAAGTTACAAGAATCGGTTATATAATATCAATGATGTGAAGTTAAGTAAAGTAATAAAAAAAAGTTTACAAAGTAATCAACACATACAATTACGAGTATTAATGTAGTAAGTAATTAGCATTGTGTTGTAGCTACTGAGATGTCACCAGATTTGAATACCTAATGGAATTTTAAACAACTTATAATCACAGACAAAGGATAATATAACATCTGAATCTAGATATGGAGGTTTTAACAATATACAGTTGATACCCAATTAGGGTGCTGAATCAGATGAATGACCAAATCCTTATAACATCATTCACGAGACTATTTGTCTATTTTTCGTCAACCGCCGGGAAGTTTTAATTTAATTTACTGAACGGATAATTTTGAAATTTGGTATGTGTTGGAGATAAATTCGTTGTTATTACCGTAAGCGAATTCCGATTTCAAACACATATTTCCAAATAGAAAGGCTTGTTATGATCGATACGAGCAGGGTAAAATCACGGTATGTAAATTTTGACTTACATACAAACTGATTTTATATAAAAGTTAACAAAATTAATACGAAAAATATTCGGTCCACAACAATTAGCTGCACAATTCTTCGTTCAGGCTTGACAAATTTTAATATTATAAAACAATTAATAATCCGCCCTTGCTTCGCTTCAGAAAACCTACGTCTCACGTTTAAAATCTATTTACCGGGAGAATAAGTAACCTAGATTTTGACTTGTATTATAAACTACTACAATGCTAGTATCATCCAAATCGATTAAGCCGTTTAACTATGATACATAGTCAGACAGACGGGCAAAAATTCCAATAAAACATGTTTTGCCTTCATATCATATCAATTAATCATATAAAGCAGAACTGACTATTTATAATATCAAAATATTAACTTTTTGCTAAATGCATATGAAAGTTTATACGGTTGTTGGTGCCAATCTCTGAAACGGTTGGACCGATTCAGACGAGACAAACGTTCATATTGCTCTCCGCGTTGTTAAGGTAACCAATTGTTGCCATCTTTCCCTATGTACGTACTCATTGTTATTTATACACAGACAGAGTAGCTGTTGAATCCTTCACGCTCATATAACGTCCCAGTACC
>DWPT01008575.1:0-10126 GCA_018251895.1 Agathymus mariae mariae
CTTTTTTATAATAAGGTTTTATCTCTTTTATCTTTTCTTTGATTACACTTCCGTCTATATTGTCTTTATAAAATTCAATATTAAAGCTAAAATTCGAACCAATTCTTACAAGACGTTTATCTGCATTTGAATTCATTTTACCCGCAGGCGGTGTGTCCTTAGATATATACTGTTTTTTGTACGTTTTACCTTGAGCTTGAGTTATTTCGTTTTTCGACCGTTTTTGATATCCAAAGCTACAAGATACGGTCTGCTTTCGAATAGCTTCAGTTTCAGATTTTTTTGAGTGCTGTTTAACCAATCTTTTTTGTATGAGTTTTTCACACAAATGCGGATCACATTTCCCTGGATCACATACTCCAGGCTCACACTCGTAAGGCTCTAAATATCTGTCTAAATGGGGTAAGTATACTTTGTGCCCAACATTTGTATTAGTTGGTTTTCTAGCAATTTGAACAGGTTTATCCGTAAATTCATCATTTCTGTCTCTTTTATCGTACGTATCAGGTTTTTTTTCTGGTTGATAGTTTTTGTTTCCTTTCCCGCGCATGACACTTTTTCTATCTGACTGATGATTTTTGTTTTCTATACTTTGTAAACTAAGTTCTTCTGTTGTTTGATATTTATTATTTTCTTTATTACGAAACCCAAGTAAGCAAAAACATTTATGCCTAAAGGTTTTTGTATTATGATGATCTGGAAATTTAACGGAGTGAAGCTTTTCCGTACAAAAGCAACGCTTCGTAAATGACGCTGTCATCGTGGCTTCTTGATGAAATGGTTTTTCCGTTACAATACCTCTATGAGAAACACTTTTGATAGTTGGTGACATAATGGCTTTTAATTCCTTTCTAACGTTCATTTGCTTTAAATCATTCCTTGGCGTTTTTTTCCTTTGCAAATTTGTCTCTTTATATTCTTTTATTTGTGGGATATCTTTGAAAAATTCTATATTAAAACTAAAATTGGAACCAATACGGATTGCTGACCGTTCTCTTCTGGCCAAAATGTGTGGATTGCCATTATTTTCTACGTTTTTAATATACCTAATAGTTTTAGTTGATTTATGATGTGTACTTAATGGCATTACATTGACTGCATGGGTTTTATATTTCTTTTCATTTGTCATGCTCGAAACAGAGGACGTTTCTTTCAGAATTGTATTAATACCCAATTCCTTTCGACGTTTCATTAGTTCGAGACATTTGTAAGGATCACATTGGCCAGGTATACATATACCTGGCTCACATTCGTAAAACTTAAGATCATTGGAATCAAATAGAATTTTGAGAGATTTGGTGTTTGTTCCAGTTTTAACATTTCGTGACGTAGTGCTCTGTCGCTGTTTTGCCGGTATACTATTCAATTTGGCATGTTCTCTATGAATTTTACCTTTTTTTTGTAATTTTAATGTGCAAAAGCACCTTTTTGACATGGCGGCAGTACCTTTATGTACGGATGTTACAGCTACTTGAGACTTAGTTTCTTTACCATGAATCTTCTTTGCTTGTGTATTTTTTCGTACAGGACTTAAGGGGTTTTTAATATTACTACTAGATTCGTTTGTCTTGATATATTTTTTCAATGGTTGGGATCGATGTTTATAGAATTCCAAATCAAAGCTAAAACTTGATTTTATTCTGACAGCCTGTCTATTTTTAAATTCTTTCGTAAAACGTTGCCGTGGTGATTTATATCTCTGGGGTGTTGTTATTTGGGAATGACTTCGGAAATGTGGTTGCACCTGAGTACTAGAATCTAATCCTGCATTACTTGTAGCATAACTTGAAATAGATTTCGAATTTGTACCAGAACTCTTATGCACATATTTAGCAAATCGTTTCATGATTATCTTTTTACACTCGTATGGATCACATTCACCAGGAATACATAAACCTGGTTCACATTCATAAGGTTTAAGTTTGTTATGTATACTTTTTATGCCTCTTGGTTTTGAAATTTGTAAATTCATTGTGCAAAAACATCGTTCCAAATATCTACTAATGCCTGTTACCTTCTTACAGTTGTGATCAGACGGTTGAGTGAATGATTTTAAACATTCGTGAGATTTTTCATTTGCACATACATGACTGAATGTTTCTGAAGGTTGTTTCATATAGCGAACCATTGATTCTTTTGACGTGCCCAATTGTCTTGTAATATCAAGTTTCATGCTTAGATTTGACTTTATAATTACAGGTTCCTTTAAGTGAATTGGTATCTTAATAGTGGAGTTAAGCTTTATGTTGTTTCTTTTTGATTTAAAACTTTTCAAATATTTATTTAATAAAAAAGAACTAGTGGATATAGATATTACTTTAGTCTTAGGCTCAATAAACTGCAGTTTTGCATTCATTTTGGATCCAAAACTGTGTGACATTATTTCAGTTTTCGTTGACATTGCTCTGCCAACAGTATAAATCTTCGGACCAAAATATTTGCTTACTTGGTTGTCTTTATGAAATTGTAGTTTTGTTTTTTTTTGTAAATTTAATGTGCAAAAACATCTTTTTAGTATGGGGCGAACTAGAGACGCTCTGTTGACTTTTCTTTGTTCTAATGGATGAGTATCACCGTGATCAACACGTACTTTAGTAACTGTAATACCTCTATATTTCCTATTTATTTTCGGACGAACGTTCGGTGATTGCTTAATTTTAGGATATTTGTTTAACGTTACATCACCAGGTAATTGTTTTAAAAAATCAATACTGAAGTTAAAACTTGATCCAATTTTTACAGCTTGTTTGTATTTTGAATCCTTAATTGTTTCTCCCGTTTGTCGTGGTTTGCCATCTAAGACTTTAAAGTAGTCCGCTTTTATATTTGTACTTTTTTGAAACAATTTAGGTTGCACTAGCGTTGCTCCCGATTTTTTTAATGAATTTTCTGTAAAGCTTGACATTGAGCGCATTTCTGGTTTATCAGTTAACGCACTAATATTTCGAGTATTCAATTCCCGTCTTTTTAATGTTTTAAAACATATATACGGATCGCATTTTCCTGGCACACAAATATAGGGCTCACATTCGTATGGTAATAATTTGAAACGATGTTCCTTTTTAGTCTTTGTACTTTTATCAATTGATTCTAGTATCGAAGCTTTACCAACCGTTTGAGTGTTTGCAGGCTGTTTTGCATTCTTTTCAAATGTTTTCTTTTCGGGAACTTCATTCTTATATAATTTTAAAGTACATAAACACCTTTTAAGTGATGGTCCTACATATTTATCTATATTAATTACCGGTGTAAACCTATATTTATTACGTTTATCATCTTTTACTTTAAATTTTCGGTGCTTGTTAACTATTCCTGGTTGCACACTAGACAAACTTGATTTGTTTGCTATTGTTTCTGTAGGGTTCTGTTGATATTTATAAAATTCGATATTAAAACTAAAACTGGAACCAATACGCACTGCTTGCCGATCAGCCGGATTAATATTCATTTTAATTAATTCATTACGCCTCAAATTAAAATTATTCTTGTACCTCCTGGGTGCATTCGTACTACTCACTTTTGTTGGAACATTGAATGATTGTACAGTTTTGGCTCGGGCAGAGTTAAATGGTCTTGATGTAATACTTGATGTAGATTTTGTTTTACGTGAATCTGTATAAGATCCTATAGATTTGCTAACTGTTCCCCTAAATCTTCGTTTTCTCAAGTCTAATATTTTTTTACAAATTATCGGATCACATTCGTCAGGAACACATACGCCAGGTTCACATTGATATGGTAGGAGGTGATATAGTTTATGCGGCTCATCACGATTATTTTTCTTTGTTTCAACATATTTATCAATCATTGAAGGCATTGGTACTTTAGTAGATTTTTTCTTTGTTTTAACATGTCTGTGCAGTTTCAAAGTACAAAAACATCGGTGTAAGGTAGTTTTAACCTGATTATATGCTTTAGCGGATGTTCCTCTTACTTTCACTAATCTGCGTTTAACCTGGATTTTGCTACGAGTTTGTTTTACTTCTTCCTTAATAGAAGGAGATTTAAATTCATTTTGATGGCCATTTTTATAAAATTCTATATTAAAACTAAATGTTGATCCAATACGTACTGCTTGATTATGGCGTGAGTAACTCTCATTAAACCCTGAAGTCAAAGTATCCATACGAGCTGGTGGTGAAAGCGACACTTGTGATAAACGTCGTTTTTGTTTGATTTCCTTAGATATATTTTTATCAATTGTTGCTACATTATTTGTCATACTTGACACAGACTTTGTGCTATAATTTGTATTGGTTTTTACGTTACTGTGACGTTTTTCACATTCACATTGACTAATTTTAGATACGATCTGCCCGTGTTGTGTCGTTATTGGTGCCTTACGATAATTATTGGTTTGAATAAATCTAGTTTTTGGATTTTCAGGTTTCCCTTGAGATGATTCTAACGAAGACTTTGATGCAACATTTGGCTCAAATCGATGATATATTTTCTTATGTTTACGTCTAGGTGCATGCATATATATACCAGAAGGCTGACTTGATTGAGAGGTTTGTGGATTTTTGAAGAATTCCACGTCAAAACTAAATGAAGATTTTATACGCACAGCTTGACGACCACGTAAATGAGGTTTTTTTAAAATAGTTTCTCCTTCTTTTAAGGTTTGCTTATTTGTATGAAAGTGACCTTTTTTCTTAATATCATAGAGAGGATTTTCTTCTCGTTGAACAGAGATCATAGAATTTTTATCAGACTTTTGAGTATTTTTTTTATTTCGTTTTTTTATACCACCTTTATTTACTATTAATTGATTTTCTATGAGTTGATTCTTATCCTCAATACGTAAAATTGGTTTTTGTTTTTTTATACGTGTTGCTGTAGTTTTGGCTATTGGTTTTGCTTCACTACCGCTATCCGATTTACTTATTGCTGGTCCACCTACTTTTTCTTCTCGATTGATCATCTCATATCTAGCTGCATATTTATTGTCCCGTATACGATTTCCTTTATGTAACCTTCTTATTTTTAAAATCTTAAAACATTCCTGAGGAACACAGATATCAGGCTCACACTCTAAGTCACATTCCCAATCTTTCATCATTTCTTTTCTTTTCAGATATTCTTTAAACTTTGCTATAGAATCTTTTTTTATTTTGAACGTACTTTCAAGTTCAGGATACTCGATAAGTTCAAAGGCTTTGTCTTTTGGGTTTAGCTCTTTCAATACTTGGAAAGGCTTTCGAATACCAGACTTAACGTTATTTTTTATATTATTTTTTACTCGCTTAACTTGTTCTAATGATTTCTTTGCACGGAGTTGTAAATTTTGCTTCATATTTGCTTTTGATTCACTGAGTTTTCTCATATCTTGATCTAATTTTTCTCGAAAGGTTTTATACTTTCTTGCAAATTTTTGATTTTTACGACTTTCAACCATATACTGTTCTTCTTTGCCCAAAAATGGTTCCTCTAATGGAAGAGGGCGTATATTTTTTAACATAGATTTGGAATGTTTTCTAATTAAATCACTGAATTTAAATGTACAAGTACACGGATCTGACCTAATATGTTTAGCTTTAAAGCGTACACCTCTTTTATTATATCGCTCTCTCGTCCTCCTTGGAAAGGTTTTATCAAATTCCCTTCCGTATGTTCCATAAACTCCTCCTCCTATTCCAATTCGGCCTGTTTTATCGTATTGCCTTTCATGTTTCCTAACAGAAGCTCCTTCTGCCGTTCCTGTTTGTCCCGTTTGAAGAAATTCTTTTTCATGTGTTCGCGCATAAATTCTTTTGCCTTTTTGTTCTTTTTTAACTCGTTTTAAAATATTTGATTGCGATGAACAACTACAGCAGCTGCAACAATCACTTAGTTTTTTTGGTCCAAGCGTTGCTGCACCTTTATCGATTATATCAACTAATTCTAATATGGCGCCACTTTTTTTAGAATCAAGAGTTTTTATGACATGGTGATGTTTCCCAGGCCTTAAATCTGCATTTTGTTCAAGACTCAATGTGCTGTCAGAAATAAGGCGAGCTCTAAGATCATCATAAACGGCTCTAGTTCTGACTAACCTATTAAGCAACTTTCTTTCGCGTAAAGGGATATACTTTCCGTAATATAATTGGTCTATTCTCGATCCATGGGCAACATATTTTCTGATAGAAGGTTGCTCGGACTCACTTTTGTATAGACAAGATGTACACGAGCAGCTCTGAGTAGTGCTGTCCATTCTTTGTACAGACTTCACTGATACCGACTTTAACTGATATCACTTTTCCGTTGTCACAATTACATTACCATTGTGAAACTGATGTATTTCACACGTTAAACAGAATAATAATTTTCATATCACAATTTCTTCACTGTACACAGGTCACAAAATCACCCTGCAAAATAATATTTGAAATCAACATATGTCAACTCGAAATTCGAAGTTGAATTAACTCTATTACTAATTTTACACTTTGTTTTTGTGTAAGTTTTCTCCGATTTGTGTTGGAGAGAGGGCTGCACCGCACCTATCACGTATATACGACTAAATCTTGTTACCTTTAATGGTCTAGAAACGAGACTCTTATAGTTTTTAAGCTATTAAACTTCAAGAAACATATTTGCTTTAGAGTTCTAACAAGTTACTAGTGCGGTGACCTACAAATAGATGGATTAAACTGTCACCCGGCAAGTAAATGGTCAGTCCAGTGACATTTTCTCTAGCTTATGCAACATAATATATTACTTATTGGTTTTTGACTATATATTACTTATTTTTGTTATGATGCTAGAAAGGATTTTATATAAAGCTTTAAGTCCAACAAAATATTCACGAGGCGCGATATCAACTCGAAACATCGCTCTCAAGACTGGGCATGCATGGGGTTTTAATAAGGGATGTGATACAACGAAACACCAACTCAAGATTTAAATTTATTTCAATTCAGTTTTCACTCCGAAACCACTTCGAAAGAGCTCTTAATCCGACAAATCTAATTTATAGATAAAAAAGTAACTAAAATTTACAAAACCTTAAGGCTTACCGGACAAGGACAATAATGTATATTACGCCACAAACACGTTACTTTTACAAAACATTCAATCATTTTCATTATCTGATCTCCAGCATTTTGAAATATCTAAAGCGATATACAAAAATTTTCAAAAATATAACAAACGTTCCGTCATCGCATGTTTATAATAGTAAAATAAGAAAAACATATAATGACAAGAATAAATAAAATAATAATAATAACCAGCCAGACTGCGTCTTTCAATTTACATCATTTAAGGTTTTAATATTTATAACTCGGGTACTTAGTTACACAAATTGAAATGAAACTTTATGTTTATAAATTAACATTATATTTATATGAATATTTTACGTTTAAGTATTCAAATTTCGTGCTGTGGTCGGCATCCTTATAACCAACAAATATATTCTATTACCAATTTCAGAAGCTACACAATCAAATACACGTGCATGAATGAATACAGAGCGCCCTATTGTTATCAATAGTATAAAAATATTAGAGAGCATTTATATATAAATATATATATATATATATATTTATACATATAACTTTGCTATGACCATAGTAAATATTTCTTACATTGAAGGACTCATGAAATACTTGGAACTGCGGGTCCCTTTTTGAACCCCTGTTTGTGATAGAAGAAAATCGATGTGAGGGCATTAATGCTTCGATGTATCATATGAAATTATTTTTTTCACAAATTACACTATTATTTCACGTCCTATTTTGATCAAATTGCAAATGATGTAAAACTTAAACTTTGTAATGTTTTATACGTGCTTCAGTTGCAGCGCTGAAGTACAGTAATAATATGGGTCCACCGCTTCGTTTCCGGTTGGCAACGCGTCGGTGATGCCTTTGGTGTTACTGGTGTCCATGGGCGACGTTGACCACTTACAATCAGGCGATTTGTCTGTTCGCTTATCAACTATTTACATTAAAAAGAGCGGTAAATTACTCTGTCACTATATTTAAGTAGCAACTGGGTTAAGCTGAGTGGTGGTAAGGTCAGAGACCTCTAATATGAAAACCTGACACCACTGAATCGCCGTTGTTCAGCCGACTTCACCATGATTAGGAAAGGTTAGCTTGGTTTGACGAACGAACGGAGTCCCTCAAACACAAAAATGTTTAGAGGTATGTGTTTTCTACTATCTAGGTAATATTAGAACAAAACCTCAAACTTTTATATTTATTTAATTTGTTTTAATCATTTAATTTAATTTAAGTGTTTTAATCTTTAGTATAAGTAAATGTTATCGTTTTGTACAATTATGTAAAATTAATAAAATAATTTAATCTTAAGTACTTAAGACGGGTAAGTACGGGGACTTAAGACGAGTAACTACTAACTTACTATGGGTAGTGTAATTTTTACTACGTAAGTCCAAACCTGTGAATATTTCGCAACGATGCAATAAGATATTTAAATTAGGAATTTGCAGCAACTGGCACAAAAATATTCAATCTTTCTAACAGATACTGATCGAAAATTAATTACAAAAATCAATTGTTGTGTATAGTAATTTAGATTTAAAGCTGGAATATTTACTTATTCATCGAGGTTACTGACTTGCAAGACACCTGCGTGACAGGTTGCACCGAAGTCGCCCGATACAAAACTTACCTTAAAAGTTTTGAAGTTCACGCTCTAATAAAAACTTCAATTTTAACTAACACATATACCACTGCACTCATTTATCCACCACGAACAATTTATCCACTAATAGTGCGTAACGATTAAGCAAGTTATTCCGCGAGTTTCAAACAACAACTTCTCGTATCACAAACCGACTCCCAACCTCCAGCGGTAAAACCGAACTAAACTTGTTAACGGACCGTGGGACTGGAGATACCGGACCGGTGACCCCCCATTCGTTTCGATACTCGGTTTTATAAAAGCTCGACGTACAGAATTTTACTTAAGAATCTAGTAGCGCCATCTATTATTAGTTATTGAACTATAGCAGTCACTCCATCTATTCATATGTATCCACCGTGACGACACTATCTTGGTAACCTAAAAAGTACTAAATACTAACGTAAGATGGCACTTATAATGATAATTGAAATTTATTTCTAAGGTAATCTTTGTAGAAATTAAATTTTTAAATATGTATCATAGAAATCAGTGTCTATAAATTCTCACACTTAAATAACCAAGTCACGTCATAACATCGTTTACCATTAATATACCCATAAGTATTTATTTAGGATGGTAAAATTTATTACTTCACGATACAAAAAAATTGACATTGGCATAAATCTGAGCGCCATTAAGAATAGTAACGTCATCTACCTCTTAGATGCAGAATGTACACCATTGTTCACTTCTTGAGTTTTCTAAGAGATGGCGTTTGTAACGTTGTCCTCTGTACAAATGCATTAAAAATAAATTAACTGAACAATTTATTCCATTCATTTGAAGTTTCATACATATCGGAAATTAATTGCTACAAGTTTATTAGGAAATTAATTGCTACAAGTTTATTCTGGTGAAATAACATTTCATGTTATATCCATAATGTCCTGTTATATTTTCTAAATTGCAAGAAATCTACATGTATTATGTTCAAAATATCTCATGTTGGACCATATCTGGAACCCTTCTGATTACCAGAGGAAGTCTGGAAACAGGCAGTGGAACAGTTGATGGTCATTCTTTCTAATTACTCGCCCTAAGCTGTGATCATAACACTTCTCTCTCTACAATAAAACCATTTCTACATTGAAATTTAAATAATATATTTAATAAAAATATCTGTTATTTGATCCAATAGATGAAGCTCAAGTGAAATAACAAATCTAATAAATAATAATAATTCTTAAACTTTAGATACTGGGTTGCTACACCAATATAAAACATTAGCAATTGCCAGAACACAAACTATTTGATTAACTTGCATTGTCTTCGCTATCAGAGTCTGTATCACTAGGGGGCCACATGGGTCTATTGTCTTTTTCACTCTTTACAGATTCCAGATAAATTGTCTGTGCCTCAATAACACTCTTACTATCTGTACAGGCAGCATACAAATCTAATGCTTCTGCATTCAGTTCTAAAAATGAATGACCCCATGAAAATTTTGATAAATAAAACTTAGCTTCTTGTTTATGTCCAGTTATAAACATGG
>DWPT01008576.1:0-10126 GCA_018251895.1 Agathymus mariae mariae
ACTGTATCCGCCGAATTAAATAAACCTTAAGTAACATTATTTATATATACATCATAAAAACAAATTATCATGCCAACCATATCGGTGAAACGTGATGCTCTCTTTGCTGCACTTGGTAAAACTTACAGTGAGTATTGCAAATAATTTTCTCAACTGCAATATTTTTCTATTACACCGTTACTGCTACACGTCGACTGTTTATGTTATAAATGTTTTACACTCAAGTGATTTATTTTTTATTGTAATTACTTATAATTTAAAGCGTTTAAATTCTGAGGTTTTAAATATTTTTACAGCCGATGATGAATTTCAAGATCTGTGTTTCGAATTCGGATTAGAATTGGATGAAGTTGTAAGTAAAAAATTTCATATTGTTAAATGTTTTTACTATAAAGAATGCGGGGTGGATTTAGATAGGGTAGCAGGAGTTTGTGTATGAAAGTGATTGGGTTTGGTAGAAGTTCAAGTGATTATAACAATAACAAGTGATTATAACAATAACACTCGGCGACGCATCGTTTTCTAGAAAATTAATACTCTCTTTATGGTTGCATGTCTTGTTTTATGACATTCATTCATATCATTACAACTTCGCTTTCCCTAGAACTCCTACATTGTTGTCTACAGGAATTACCTTTGTTTCCTTAATGGACCGCAATTCTCTGCCAAGTTGATCGACAGCAGAGTGCTACACCAGAATTCATCTATGCTTGAGTGTCTGAGGAGTAGGCTAGGGTAGGAGCTTAAACTGTCGTTCAGCGATCCCAGGAGGGACGACAGTATGCGGGATGAGCAGAGCCCGTCGGGGCACGCGCTCGGGACTCCGATTGCGTTCCATTGGAGATCTTGGAGTCCTGTATATAGGGTTGAGGAAGGCCACTGGGAGGAGGGGGGTTAGTGCGGTAATAATCCTACATATGTAACTCCCACTAAGGGGCTCTGGAGAAAGGGGGACCAAGCAAAAATAACCTAGGTAACTTAAATAGAAGAAAAGTTAAATTAGGTTGGACTTTTTTTATTTAAGTAGTGCAAGGTGCCATGAGTATTACTGTCTGTCAACATTGGTGAAATGTTCAAATTATTATGATGTTACTTGTGTGGACAATATAGAACCCTTGACCCACACTAGGGTAGTTTTATTTAGTTTTTTGAAAACTTTGCGTCAACTAGAATCGAGAAAGGTATCTCTTTGTAATCACCAGCCATAGCACCATCATCTATTCCGCATCTCTCTCCCACCATTTCCCTGCTATCACAGTCTAAATTTTAACCAAAGATACCTACTACACAAACTCTTAATACAAAATGTACAGAGTTCATTTTTATACCACCAGAATTATACTGTTGTTTCAATAATGGCTGTTCAAATTCATCATTTTCATTGTAATTTGTACTTTCAGACAACAGAAAAACAAATGCTAATGAAAGAGCAAGGTGAGCAGGCAGGAATAGGCTTGTCTGAAGATATACTGTATCGTATTGATATCCCCGCCAATAGATATGATTTACTATGTCTCGAAGGTCTTGTCAATGGCATCCTGGTTTTCCAAGGAAAGTATGTGTTTTTTCGTTTTTAAAATTATACAGGTAACAAAATCCTATCACCATGTATGAAAATACCCATTATGACATTTAATAATACAAGATGAGTTTGATATATATTTAGTTCTGAGTGCAAAATATTTATCATAATATTCAGTTCATACAAGAATTTAATTAAAAAATAAATATTTTTTTGTATATCTATTTTATTTTTTATTTATATGTAATTAGTTTAGTTATTTTTGCATATATAATAATTAAGGTATTCTAAGCAAAGATAATCAAAGTACAATAAAAAAATTATTGATTGAAAATGCTAACTTATGGTATTTATATGGTTATGGTGTAATTTGACAGTTATGCATATCTTCATTATTGAATTTACAGAAAAGATCCACCACAGTATAGATTGAATAAATATGAAGACTGCTACTCTCTGCACCTCACACCTGCTACAGCAGAAATCAGGCCGTATGCTGTGGCAGCTGTGCTGAAAGGCATTACTTTCACCAAAGAGAGTTACAACAGTTTTATAGACTTACAGGTGAGTTATTTTCATAATTTTTAGTTAAAATATTAAGTGATATGTTGGTATGTTAATTGTATTATTCACTGGTACATTTTTAAGAAAAACTTTTGTTTTTATTGATATGTATAGCACAAAATATGTATACAGTTCTCAGAAGAAGTAATGATATCTATGACCTATGTTACATAGTTCTAGTTTAGATTCACGTCCGAGGCATCTGTGACCAATTAACATCTAAAGGACAGCCTCTTGATGATCTAATGACAACAATGTCATTGGTGAAATGTTAAGGACATTATTATACACCGGTACACAGGTTCGTATTATTCATTCTATTTGTATTTCAGGCCACAAAGATCTTTTTGAGGATCGAGAGCCAATTTTTTCCTATACTCAGAATCAACATTATTCTTACCCTTTTAGATAATTGGTTCACATTGGCACAAATATTATCCAGCCTGTTGAATCTCTAGTCAACTCTAGTGGATACCTTACTGTGTAGTACTTTATTATCACCAAGATCAATTGAGTCAAACCAGTTAATTTCTATATTTCATTAAATAACAACACTATAAATGAATCCGTACATGAAATTTGTGTACAATGTGATGTACTTCAACACATACAAATGTTCTCTGTGGTCCAGCATTAAAATAAGAGGTCTCCGAGGACTGCTTAGATTTTTTTTTCCTTGAATTTGTCGGCGATTTTTATAAAAAAAACCATGAGAATCAAACTTTGTAGTCTTCACTTAATTAAATACAATTAAATCATTATAGTCAATGTCTTTTCATTTCAGGATAAGTTACACCAAAACATCTGCAGAAAGAGGACCTTGGTCGCCATTGGCACTCACGACTTGGACATCATACAAGGCCCATTTATTTACGACGCATTATCTCCAAGCGAAATTAAGTTCAAGGCTCTCAACCAACAGAAGGAAATGACTGCCGTTGAACTAATGGAGCTATACTCAGTATGTTATTTTTTACATTTGTGTTGAGTGTCTTATAAAACAATTGTTAATATCATCAAAACAGGAAGGGTTTCCCAGTACTCCCAAATCAATACATCCATCTATCAACCTTTCAAAGTACATTATTTGACATAGGCCTCCCCTAACATACTCCACATTGCATTTACCTGAGCCTTGTGAATCCAGCGGATATCCCTTATTTTCTTTAGCTCGTCAAGTAACATGGTCATCATGATATCATTTGCTTATTGCATTCCCAAATGCAAACTAAATCTTGTGGCGATTTCTTGGAAGTAACGTGACGATTGTCCTTTAACAGTGATACGTCTCGGAACGTCCGATATCGCGACGGTATTGGCACGTAACCAGCCCTTGTTAATAATTGTATTGACGTAAACAGACAGACAGATCACCTCGAATTGGTGGTCATCGTAATATGCTAACATCGTTATATTTTCAATTATCAAGTATATCACTGGAGGATCAGTGCACAGATGTACAGTGAGGTTTGGGTTATTGGCCTATACGTTTACCAAAGCAAAGTATGGTGATTGGCAGCTAAATACTTGATCACCGCTGTGATTCTGAAATAATGCAGATGGCCGCGTGACCATCTGGTGTTAACATCTGAGAGAAATGATGCCCTACGTTTGTTGCACTTCCATTTGTGTTGAACCCTAATTTGAAGTGTTATACTGATTGATCCTTTGATAACTACGGGCAGCTAGGAAGGACAACGGAAGCCCATACAAGCACGTCGGGCGTGACTTCTAACTGTAGCAGGAATTTTTCTATTAAAAACAATCACCTTCTCATTTCCTAGCCGACAACGCATCAGTGATACCTTTGGGCTTGCTGATGCCCATGGGCGACGGTGACCTCTTACCATCAGGTGGCTCGTCTGCTCGTTTGTCGGCTATTATCTAAAAAAAAAATTGATTTAAGAATTAATTCATGACTAAATACAAATATTGATGATGACGGTAATGATGATAATAATGCACGTTAGTCCTAATCACCAATTATCGTTTAATTAGGTTGCAAACACGTGTACCCGAGCAGATATGTAAGAACAATGTACAACATCAACAAAAAACATTCTTTTTTACAGTATTTTGCATTTATTGATGTGTCATTCGTTCGTCAAATATATGTTGACAGACAGAATCACTAAGAACACACAGCCCCACAATTAAGATGAATCACACTCTATGCTTTCCGATTTCCAGAGCCATGCCCAGCTAAAGCAGTATCTCGGGATCATCCGGGACAGTCCAGTATACCCGGTGATCAAGGACAAGAACGGAGTAGTGCTGTCAATGCCGCCTATCATCAACGGCGACCACTCGAAGATTACCCTAAGCACCAAGAATGTTTTTATTGAATGTACTGCGACTGATCTTACCAAGGTAAACCACTTTTTGAAAATGTAAGAGTAAATTCAAATAATATATTTATGGTATATACTTATACGTCCTTACTGATAATTGTAAAAATATAATAAAATTATAATAATAAACGATATGATATTAATGTATAGTGTAAAAACGTATGTATGCATAATATGGTGATAAAAAGTTATTTATTGATCAAAAATATGTCAAGGGAGTAACTAGGGAATGTTGACCCCAACTGATCCACACTCTGGGACTGACGAGATAACTAGTACATCTTATTTCCGTCTTTATTTATGTTCGCATGTTTCGCAGTATGGTTCTTTAATATTTTTTTAACATGGCAACATATATTATGTGTTTATAATGATTAAGCGTCTCGCGTTGTAGGCGACAGTGGTGTTGGACACGATAGTGAGCATGTTCTCGGAGTACTGCAGCAGAAGGTACGAGGTGCAGCAGTGCAAGGTGTTCGCGCCCGACGGCACCTACCAGCTGTACCCCGCGCTCAGGTATCGGGATGAGCTCATCGACGTCGACAAGGCTAACAATTACATTGGAATTAGGTAGGTCGGGTACACGGATATTTATTGCACTCTTAGAATTAAATTAACTTAAAGATTTAAAAAAATTGACTAACCTAAGCTAATCCAACTTTTACTTCATAATTTTGCAAAGGAATAAAATAATGAAGAGAACCACACTCAAAATAAATCGTGGAGGAAGTAAATTATTTCATCGTCCGTTAAAAAAAATGTCAATGGTTTGAGAATGTTTGTAGAATTAGTTGACATTTTTTACCCTTTTATTTTAAATCATACAATATGAATAAATAAATTATTGAAATTACGGTTGAATATTATCATCATAACATGAATTAAAAATTCTTTTAAAATTTCATTTCATTTGCTTCTATGTGCGTTGTTATTATTATTCGTCTACAAATATTTACAACGAATTGACGAACTTAAAAATCATTTGAAAATGCGATTTTAAAAAATCGGTTTAAAAACGATAAAAAGTGAAGTTAGTCACGAATCAGCGACTGTGTTGTTTTCAGCGAAGACGCAGATAGTCTAGCGGCGCTACTGACGCGCATGTGTCTCGTGACGACGCACGATCGCTCGACGCTGCGCGTGCGCGTCCCGCCCACGCGACATGACGTCATACACGCCTGCGACCTTTACGAGGACATCGCTATAGCTTACGGGTGAGTACGGTTGCTTTAAGTGTAATGAACTATTCACTTGTCTATTTATTGGGTACTTCAAATTGATGCAATGATAATGACGGTGATGAGTGTGGTGCTCGTCACAGCTACAACCGCATCGCGCGGCGCGCTCCCCGGGTCGTGACCGCGGGCGGGCAGGAGCCGCTCAACAAGCTGTCGGAGCAGCTGCGGCAGGAGTGCGCACACGCAGGCTACACCGAGACGCTCACCTTCACACTGGTCAGTTACAGGAAGTTGACTATCGATATGAATATGTGTGTAGTGTACGTATTACTTAATTACTTGAATGAGATACTGTAGATAAAGGTTTTCATTAAAGGACAAAACACTGTAAAATAAAATACAGATATGAATATAATGCTTCACGCGTGTGTAACCGTGCCGTGGTGGTACCGAGACTGGCTGGCTGCTTACGTTTCGGAGGACTGCCTGAGCAAGGTTGTAATCTATCAAATTCAACTTCATTTAATAATTTAGGATTTTTGTAAATACTCTTATGTGGGCCTTTTTTTTTTGCTTCTACTACCGTTTCGAAATAAACTCCTCAGCGCATCTTTTAAAACAACAAATGGCAATTACAGTCAATTTAAACCTGAACGGAACTGGTTTATTTTATTTCCAGGCCTTGTCATTAATATTTTTATCTATACCATAATAAAGTTGTGCTTTAACACGTCGGTTAAGTTCCAATAGGTAACTCACTTATCAACTTTGGAACCTTATTGTAAAAAACGAACTCCAAGCCCCCATAAAATAACGCTGAATCTTTTGAAGACGATATGAAGCTTTGAAGATTGCTTTTTTCTGTAATACAAATATTAAATCAATGTCAGCTTATTTACTCCACATTAGGATACTATGAGAAATAAGTAGGCAAGATAAACAAGTCTAGTTGTCTCTACGTCCTTGATCAGTTTTATGTTTCTAATAGTGTCAACAGACCTTCTAAGTTTAACTGCGAGAAATTTACTAAGGTAATACGGAAAAAAAAGTCCAAAGTCGATTTTTCATTTTGCAATTTAAGGATTTTGCCTAATATCTGCACATTTGGTGGTGCAAACTCTATACACTATGTTTTTTTAGCATTTCAAACTAAATTGTTTATGGTAAACCAATGCGATACATGGGAAGAAGCAATGTTATTTTCAGCATTTCCTTTTTTATTTATTTCTATTGAAAATACATCCTGTATAATATATGAAAGTTCTCCACTTAATGTGATCCACATCGAACAATGTTAATTGTTGATTGCAGTGCTCACGGGACGACGTGGCCACCAAATTGGGGGTCAACATCGAGGACGTCCCCGCGGCGCATATCTCGAACCCCAAGACCCTGGAGTTTCAAGTGAGTATATGATCCATCATCCACCTCCAGGTGCTGAATTATTTAGGTACCTATTTAAATTTATTTTAATGTCATTTTAGATTAATTTTAATTACGTGGTACTGGGTATAAGTCCAATTATTTGCAAGTGTGCCATCGGTATGTCATCGATACAAATTAACATTTATTTTATTGTCAAAAATGTTATTTTAACTGAATAAAGCTCTCGTAAAATCCAGCACTATGCTTCAATACATATGTATATAAATACGTATTTATCATCAATGGTTTATTTCAGGTAGTCCGTCCACTGCTCCTGCCGGGGCTCTTGAAGACGTTATCCGCTAACAAGAGGATGCCGCTGCCGCTCAAGTTGTTCGAAGTCAGCGACGTAGTACTACTGGACCCTAATGCTGGTGAGGTTGCTTCAAGACTTAGGCTCAAGATTCAACTACGTGGCTCTGGTCTTTCTTCATAATTGAGAACATACTCCACCACGCTGGTGAAGGAGTTAGTTACTCGAAAGTATATGATCAGTCGATATATAAATATCTCCTTGTTGGGTACGAATATACAGATATGAATAGATTGAATAACGCGTAAAGACTTTCCCATTCTTGAATCGACATAGTTGACCCCAGTCGATAGTAATCCCGCCTGCAAAACGAGGGGTATCGGGTTCGATTCCCGGCCGGAGGAGAGGTTTATATGACATATGTAGATTTGTTCTCATATACGTCAATGCCACCCGCAACATAGGGAATACTATTATAGACACTACAGTAGTTTCGGGGCAGATGTTTTTTTTACTATAATTATTTTACTTTCTATTTCTGTACATGCATATTCCAAGAAACCGGTGGACGCAACTGTCGCCGGGTGTGCGCAGTATACTGCGGGCGCACGGCCGGCTTCCAGCACGTGCACGGGATGCTGGACCGGCTCATGGCCCTGCTGCGACAGCCCTGGGGAAGCGATGGCTACAGCTTGCGACAGTGCCAAGGTTCCTGTTTATCTGTGTAGTAGTGATTTCCAAAGAGACATGAACCGCGATCCATATAAAAAATATACTTTGATAAAGAACTCGGTAGGCAAATTGAAAATTTGTTAGAGTTAAAAATAATATACGTCTTCATACCTATTATTCTTGTTGTACACATTAATTACTTTTTTCTTCCATATTGTCGACGGAAAATATATTTAACGTATAATAATTGTATTTTTGATCATTTTGTTTAGTTGTATGAAAGACATGAAGGGCTCAAGGATACCAGGTACTGCGTACGGAAATAATTCTGGCAATAATTCAGTTCAGGTTTTGCCATTTAACTTCATCATGGAACTACAAAAGATTTGAGGAAACGTGCAGGCGTCCAAAAATGTTTCATTTTAATGCCCAACAGAACAGTGTCAATTAGTATACACTGTTAGTCTTGATGTCAGTCGTGTGTATGACACAAGTTCAACTAGTATGATGTCTATGCCTTATTCTTCAGTTGTTATGCAGGAATCAAATCACCGCTCAATCAAAAAAAACATCCAATCAGGATACTACAGTCTATTGATCTAATACAAACCTTAAAACAATTGTCATAAATTCAACGTCAATGTAAATATAGTAACACCATTAAGTATTTATGTGGAAGATGTAGTTTGAGTTTTAAAAGATAACATATATTGTAGTGTGAATCGTGACATTAAAACTACTTTATGCTAAAGTTGTCTGATTTTGTGGTTCAATAATTCTTGGTTTGTGTATGTTCGACAGCACAGTTTTTTGTTTAAAATTCGTTGTAAGGCACTTGCCCTTGTATTCACATGATTTACATCCTACATAACTCATCCACTCCACACAAGTTACTGTTATTAATATTTTATCAATACAAATACTAAAAGGTAGGGTAACAGTGGGCATGGAAGGGTTTATCTGTCTGACTAGCTCTGGATAAAATCAGCTGTTCCATGTTTTTTAATATACATCAGATGCTTTATTGCATACACTTAACAAGTTTGCAGCTTTATTCTTAGCCAGCAAAATTTAATATATTATTATTATAATAATATGAGCTCCTCTATCACAGATCCTGCTTACTTTCCTGGTCGGTGTGGTGAGGTGGTGCTTCGTGGAAATGTTATAGGAAAAATTGGCGTCCTACATCCTAATGTGCTGGCTGCTTTTGAACTCACAAACCCATGTTCTGCGGTCGAAATAAACTTGGAACCTTTTGTGTAAATAGTACCAACTGTTATTTATTAAATAATACTAATAAGCAAATATTGTCTTATCATTCAATCATCAATAGTAATTCTTACAGAGTTATCAATATCACATAGAGATAATATCAGTTTATAATAATTATCAGAATTCTCCTTCCTGGTTAGGGGATTATGTAGTATGTGTTTTGATTTACCTTCAAATATTTTATATTTTGCCTTATAATTCATACTTTGATTATTACCAAAAAAATATCTTGCTAAAATCACATTAACTTTTAAATGGTAATAAATATTCTCCAATTTCATTAAATACACTTTATTGTCTATGGTAATAAACATCACAAACAAATGTAACAACTATAAAATCACATGGTTTTTGATGGTATAAATATTGTATAAGTAGTACAGTTTGTTCACAATGCCTTGCATTACCTTTAGGCAGAAGTAGGTAAAGTTTATAAATCCATTCTAGCACGGTAAATTTTTAATCAAATATATGTATACATTTATATTATAGCAGGTTACAATACGATTATGATCTTAGTACATAATATACACTCAGGACTAAATAAATATTTAATACTTGTGGTATATTATCTTCATTTACTGTTTAGTTAGATACCATTGTATGTTAGTGGGTCAATCAACATAATATATGTCCTAATTTGATTTGTTTAATTTATAAGGCACACTTTAATTGACTACTTTATATTGAATATACCAAAATTGCATCACATATATCACTCTGTACTTGTGACTTTAGAATTCCATTAAATTTCTTACAAATATCATTTACAAGTGTAAGTTACATTAGTTTACCATCAAAACAAGCCTATAAACTAAATTGAATGACCACATACATTTACAAACACTTCAATTAAATAAACATACATAAGCTTAAAACTTTTGAA